>LQRL01081022.1:12366-33335 GCA_001703475.1 Hydroides elegans | reverse complement strand
AATAATAATATCCATTTTTGTTCCATTATCATTTACAATTTCAATGAACTCATGAGCTTATTTGTTGCAATAATATTAAGTATAAGGTTTTATTATAAAGTCAACCTGAATAATAATAATTATTATTAAAAAGTCAACTTGAACTCCATGTTATTTGAATGGTTTGACTATCAAATACTTCTTTTGGATTTATAGGCACTTTATCAAAGTGTTTTGAGACATGAATGGATTTTGCAGGCTTTTTAAATCAACCATCAAATTATTCTCTTGACTTTTTTAATTATGTATACTAAGAATATATATTTGTAAACAGCTCAAAATTAACGTGTATGGCTGTGTAACACAATAATGGTTCCATGAAATTGCAGGCTATTTTCGTGGCATTTCAATCACCGCATTATATTTCATAATATCTGCTAGCAGCTCCAAGAGCTAAATATGATTTAAGTCAATTAAACTAAGAAGTGACAGTTATTTTATACCAAGTCACGTTTATATAGTATACTTGTTTCATGCCATATGAAATGCAATGTCATTTTTTGAGTGAGAATTCGATGAATTCGTAGTGGTCGGTGAATTTTCAGCAGTTATCAAACGGCCAAAAAATATTATCTCAATAATTTAAAGTAAACACTTTAAATAGCTTTCAAAAGTATAAATTATATTTATTATGTTCAATTCAACAGACGAGATAGTATTGTTTCTTTTACATGTTGTCAAACCATTTTGATATGTAAAAGAAAGCGAATTTAAAATAATGCAAAAATAAACACTTTTCTTATTCTTTTGTTTCAAATCGACCTTTAGTTTCAAACAAACAACATAACAATGCATGATTCAAAGTTGAGAAACAGCTGCGCACAAGAAAGATTTAAACGATTACTTTTTCGAATTGAGTTGATTTGTGTATCATGGGGCTAATCCTGAAATTCCTATGCGCCGGGGAAGTGATTTTCAACATTTCATATGTAAGTGAACTAGGCCAGTGATTTCCGACGTGTGTGCACTGGGGCAGTGATTTCGAACAGTTCTTATGTGTGTGCACTGGGCCAGTGATTTCCGACGTTTCCGACGTGTGTTGCCTGGGGCAGTGATTTTCAAAATTTCATATGTGTGTTCACTGGGCCAGTGATTTCCGACGTTTCCGACGTGTGTGTACTGGGCCAGTTATTTCCTACGTTTCCCACGTATGTGCAATGGGGCAGTAACTTTCTACTTTTCCGACGTGTGTGCACTGGCCCAGTGATTTCCGACGCTTCCGACGTGTGTGCACTGGAGCAGTAATTTCAGACTTTTGCGACGTGTGTGCACTGGGGCAGTAATTACAGACTTTCGAGACGTGTGTGCACTGGGGCAGTGATTTTCAACATTTCTTATGTGTGTGCACTGGGGCAGTGATTTTCAACATTTCTTATGTGTGTGCACTGGGCCAGTGATTTCCGACGTTTCCGACGTGTGTGTACTGGGGCAGTGATTTCAGACTTTTGAGACATGTGTGCACTGGGGCAGTGATTTTCAACATTTCTTATGTGTGTGTACTGGGGCAGTGATTTCCGACTTTTCCGACGTGTGTGCACTGGGGCAGTGTGTGCAATAGAGAAGTAGGCGACAACGAACCGCCCTCAAAAAAAGCCTACCTGCAAACTGCCTTTAGCACACAGTGACATCACAATGTAGACATCCGGTAAAACAATGGCTGCGCCGATGAAGCTGTTCACGTTCTCTTGGTTCATATCTTTCACCTTTGTTTGTCAAATTAAGTTGATATGATTAATGTAAAGACCATGGAAATTAAATATAAATCGATTAATGAACGAACGTTCGCTAAAATCACATGGGACGACGAGCGATTTATCACTTTATTAAACGGGACTTACTTACATTTGTAATGAAGTCGAAAGATATTTTTAAGCCACATATGTGAATGCTCATGGTAATTAGTATGAACGAAAATTAGTCTTCGAAATCAATGTATATACAGTATATGCTTATAACCAAGAACCTGTTTCAATTCTACGAGATGATCCTTCGTCAACTGAAACTCCTTCGGTTTCTTCGCTTTTTGAACCGTGACTGTCGTGCCTTTGTACACAGCGATATTGCTCAAAACATTCTCATCGGCTTATAGGTTTTCTCCTATATGATTCCTCGTCAGGATACTTGCCAGGGATTTCACGCTTTTCCCGATCTGTATCATTATTACAATACAATATAAAATCATAATTATTACATTCATGGAAATAACCATTTGTCTCAATTATACAAAACTGTTCATGAACAACAGAGCGACAACAGGTTAGAGTTACAGCTTTAAACAAATCCTCGTACAAGAACTATCTTTAGCTATTGAAAACTAGATTAAAATCTATAGATATAGCATATCATAGAATAAACAATGAATAATGTTATATAATCAAAGCAAATCTTTAAATAGTCTTACAAACGCTCAAATATGCTACTATCTGCCAGAAATTTTACAGGTATTTGGTACATTTGGACTCTTAAGGTGCATATTAAAAAATTCAAGCCAGTTGCGGCGATCGCTCGAGTTGACAAAATATTTTGCGAATGGTCAGACGCTAGGCACCGGAAGTGCCAGCTTTGGTACAATTGTTCAAAACAACTGTTTCAATATGTCAAATACTGCCTTCACGGGTATTGTAATGCTGCATTAATGGGTTTACAACCGTTTTGGAAATTACGTTTCGCTTATTTTCTCGTTACGTCGAAACACGAGATTCATCGTAAAGTCACAGTGAACCCTTGTTAAATCCGTAGTTTAAGTTTTCCATTAATTAAAACAACAATTTTTCGTGCATGTCTGAGACAACCTGATGGTCGATTTCCACACCCTAGCCTCGCAGCAATGGTGCGCGCAAGCGTATGCCTCGATAAACATATCGACGTATTCTACTCAATTTTAGAGTGATTACGCGGCTAAATTGACCGTTAAACAGTTTTTCATAACTCGTAACTCTAGATTACAATGTTCTTAAATATTCAAAGCGGATTCACTTAATAATCGATTGTTTGCGCGAAACCGCGCCTATATCGAGCGTATTTTCAATGCATTTCGCGACATCGTTTATATTGAAAACGGGGACAGCAACGGCCTTTTGATTTACATTTTCTATTCCGCAAACCTTTGAAGATAATATTGACAATGACCGTTTTCGTTCGAACGCCCCGTCAATATAACAAGGTTAAGTTATCCCTTTCAAATTTTGCCGAGTTTATTCGACAATTACGGCTAGGTTATGGAGCGAATGGAATCCAAAGTGCAATTAATAGAGTTTAAAGCATGTGAGCTATCTTGAAATCATACCGTTTTTATCGTGTAATGTGATTAAGACGGTGTTCTCAGTTAAGCGCCAAAAACACGTTTTTCCGACATTTAACGATGTGCGGTGCGACGCATGTGGCAAAGAAATTAACTATTTCTCACCGTTTTTGAGTAACAAAAACCTTATACTATCTCTAGCACATAGCGCTTTTCCTCTCCTATCGATAATCATCGAATGATGATCGAAATTAAAGTTTCTTAGCCCTTCGATAAAACGAACGAGATACTCGTCAAACGGATTCCAGATTGTTAGGTTTGCGAGATCACCTAAAATTATCATAACTGAAACTAACAAACGTGTTTTAATTAGTTCCCCTTTTGATACAATGAAAAAATATTAACCTAAAATGACCGGACACTTCTTTTGTTGTCGAGTATATATGATTCCAGAATTGACCACGACATTGTTGAACTAAGTCACATTCGCAACTGCTGTCACATAGACGATCTACTAATCATTACCTGGAGCATGGAATGGTCGACGTATTTGAAGCTGTGCGCCAATCGGATCAACGTGTTATACGTCACTTTGTCTTCTAATTCGGCGTCATTTGACCCTGTGGACAGTTGGGGAATGTCGTAGTAGCTCAGGATGTAGCCGGCAGGGACGATGACTGTGTGGAATGAAGGAAAACAATATTAAAGATGTTAAGGAATTGGGTTATGTTGTGGAAAAGGCAGAGTAGAAGACGTACAATGGAATGATAAGGAAAAACAAGATCAAATGGTTGTTGAGACAATAAGGATCTATTTATAACAAAAGGGTAAGAAAAGGGATGGGGAAAGGGTGCCTAGTTAAAATACAAATTAATTTGACGCGGGTAGCATGAAGGTGGATATATATTGTTTGAACGATACTTTTGTAAGACTATTCAGCCTGTGAGAAAAGGGAAATTTTTAACCTATTCATATATTTTTTAACAAAGTTGGTCCATGTATAAACACACATAAAAACTAATTAATTAAAAAACAAATCACCCCGTCTACTTACTGAAGGAGCAGCGCATTCCGAAAATGACGTTGATGCCGTAGGGAATGAGTTCGAGTAACTTCGGGATCGTGTATCGCGGGCTGCAGTAATCGTTGAACATCACCACGCTAAGAATAAAAAAAAACACATATGCAAATGGTGAAATCATGATTTTGAGAAATCACAAAGGTGAATAAATTTTATTTCTAAAGAAACTTATTCGGAACATTTACCACTATATTTCCCTTCTGTTTAGCTATTGCCATCCTTAAAGGAGCTACTCGACGGCAAAAAAAGTTTATTTGAAAATATGCAACACCCTATAAATTATATAGTAGAACAAAAGAGAGGATATCTTTTTTGTCAGAGATCCTCACACTTTCAAGATGAGCTTTATCTAATCAATATGTATTTGTCCATGTGTGCAGTACCAATCGGACTAATTCATATTGAAAGTTACAAATCTTTTCATAAAACTAATGAAAAAGTCTCACGTCTGTACATGATTTTACTCATGCTCCACGGTTTTATCTTTGGGACAAGAAAAGGAGACAAAGTTCAGGAAAACTGGTTGGTTGTCGTTATGTAACTTTTTCTATTTCATTTAACTACCTTATTATCGCTTTGAATTCCACACGACGAACGGATATAAACCTTCGTGATTTAAATACTCAGACGCACTTTTATAATTATGTAATTTTGTCGTGATTTGAGGTTTCGAATTGAATTATTCATTGCTGAGTAAATATGCTTTTAAGGTTTTCATTTGTGTTGAAAGATTTGTTTTCTTAAATAAAATAAAACAGTTTTAAAAAGCCCACATAGGTAAATTATATGATAAGGTTTCGAAACTAACGCCTTGATATAATAATTATTCTGTTTGCTTATTCTGACCTGTGTGTCTTGTGAAGGGTCTGCTCACTAAGGGTAAATACTAGCGCTTGTGGAATTTCTCTGCGGCACAGCGATATTCAAAGAGAATATAGTAAACCCTGCGATATTGCGATATCAGGGTTTGCTATATCTTCTGTATAATATCGCTGTGCCACAAGCGCGTGTGCTTTAAAGATCATATGAGTCTGATTCAAAAGGCTTCTCGCCTCAACTCATTACTTGTTTTCCTCGTCACTGACTTAGTTTCCATTATGTTAAGAAGGACAACCATAGATACGACATCCGTTGTGTTAAAGCACAAATGAGCAAAACACCGTTATACACATAGCATGCGCGCTTGAAGATTTCGGAGTCGAAAAATATGTTCAGCATTCAGTTTGACGAGCTTTAATTATTCGAATTGCGAAAATTGGTATAGTATATATTTTCGTTCCTAAGGTATCTTCATGAAAAAACTATTTGACTTGTTGTCTCTTTTCAACGTATACCTTTCAAGATTGCACACGTTTGGTAAAGCAATGGCTGCGCTCGTTACTTAACACAAAAGCTCACGCTCTGAGAAGTGAGGCGAGTCTTTACCTAGCAATTACCATATTTAAAATCTTGGGACAAACAATGTAAGTGTGCATAACATTTCAAGCTATATTTTTTCAATAGTTTAAGCTAAATATTAAACATTTCCCATCCTCGTCTATAAAGTGCCAGCACTCATGCGATATTTGTATGTGGAAAGGACAATAAAATCATCTTTAAATAGTTCATGTGATCCCCACATTAAAGCATATAATAAACAAGTCCCTTGCAGCTCACTAAAACTAAAACACGCAATCATCCCACCTCGGGTAAAGAAAGTCGGTCAACTTTTTGAACCTACAAACTAGCGTCCGTTGTCGAATCTTTCTTATCTATCTAATCTATTGGAAGAATCAGCAATAAACCAACAGGACTCACATTTTAAAGGCAACGGTTAATATGAGAAATATAAATCAGCCTACAAACCCCGGCACAGCACCGAGATAGCTCTCATCCATATAGCAAATAGTCTACTACAGTCTATGGATAAAAATCATGTGATTTTTCTTGCATTACTCGACATTTCAGCCGCTTTTGATGTAGTTGACCATGAATTTATGCTTCAGCGTTTTGAAAAATCGCGAGGCATAAATGACCAGATTCTCTCATGGATTGAATCATACCTTAGCAACGGAACTCAACAGATATAATGGTCAACTATTCAACGAAAGGAACCTCCAATGTGGCTTTCCGTAAGGGTCTACGATGGGCCCGAGACTGTATTAAAAGTATACAGAACTCCTTGGCAAGCTAGTAAAAATCGCCAGTTTGCTTTACCATTTCTATGCTGATGACAGCCAGCTCTGGAAATCCACAAAAGCAACATCTGCAGAAGCGATCGTTAACGCTTAAAAACACCTCTAATCTGGCCTACACCTAATAGCAGAATGGATGTTTGACAATAAACTTAAACTGAACAAATCCACAACCGAATTTCTGATTATAGGTAGTTACAAAAAATACAAAAATTAGGAAGAACAATACATCGATTCGGTACAGAACGTGTGTTCAGTGTCCCTACAGCCACAAACCTCGGTATTACTATAAATGAGAGCATCTCCTTTCTACCCAAAATAGCCAAAGTTGTAAAATTATGCCGATTTTACAGCCAAATCTATAGTCCATTCGACTATCATATCGCGCATAGAATACTGCAATGCCTTGTATATAAATCTACCGGAATTGCACGTTGAACCACTAGAAAAAGTTTTACGGGAGGCCGCTCGACTGGTCATTCTCACACCGCGTTGCGATAAGATATCGCCGGCAATGTGTTCGTTACACTGGCTACCGGTGAAATATCGAATAAAATAATAGTTGTGCTGTTCGTCTATAAAGCCCTCGATGGACAAGAATATATGACTGAGATGCTGAAATCCTACAGGCCATCAAGAATCCTTAGATCACTCAATAAAACTATCCTAGAAGAGCCTCGATAAAGGTTAAAGTCATTTGGACTGCGTAGTTTTGAAGCCGCAGCAGGTTTTGGAACACATTGCCTCCCTCCATCAGAAGTAGCGCGAGTGACTATTTTCACAAAAGAACTTGAGATACGATTTTTCAAATCTGCGTACGAAAGTATTCTCAATGTCTAAGTCATTATTTTATGTGTTACGTTAAATGTATTGCACTTGTTTATGTTTTAAACTCATATTTATTCATGATTTTATTTGGTTCCAAACAATATTACAATGTTCTCTGATAACGTTATCAGTATCATAATGCACTATTGTAAGCGCTTTTATGATGTACTTGACTGCTAAATATTATTGTTTCCATTTTGTGTTTGAAACGCGTCCGAATAAATTGAATTGATCTGACTAAAACAGTTTGACATTAAGCAAAAAGAAAATCCTAAAAGGGGTGTGTCTCATTTGGTAATAGACATCTAACATCAAAAAACGTTTTAAACAACCAAATAAAAAATACGTACGTGTTAAGTATTTGCAGTGCGATCGGATACGTCGCCTCATTAGTGCAGCTGGTTAACAAATTGGGACGCCAAACATGGCTATAAAAACATAATAAATACACTGCATTGTGTCTTGAAATAACTATGCAACCGCATTGATTGATATGAAGGTTCTCTTTGATAATGTGTGATTTTGTATTTTCTATTTCGATAACTTTTCTTTAAAGGCGTTTAATTAGTGAATATAAACAAATATGCCATTTGTCCTAATTGGGACAGTGCCATCGGGCAATTACACGTTGACTCATTAGATCAATTTGTATCATAGACATACAAATAGATCGGTGTTGAATTAGGTATTTGATATTGATAAACCAGGCGAAGCAAATGTCTCGCGGGTTCATGAATTGTCGTCAGCTGTACACAAATAAGCATTTCCGGAGTCACTTAATGAACCCTTCGTGAGAAGATTATTTCAAATTGTTTTTTTTTTGTTTCGCAAATAGTTCATACTATTGATAATATTGATGTTGTAGTGCAAACTGCATTACAAAAAGATGTTACTTTCGATAATACTTCAAAGTAAAATTCAAATTTGTTTGATTTCATGGCTAAATCCTGTTTTGTCCCCATTTATCCGTTAAGTGAGCTTAAATCAATATGATGTGTGTTGTTTCGTATATCGAATTTTTATTATTGAGGGACTGATACATGATATTACCAATGTTAATATACATAATATATTGCCTGTAAAATAGAATTTTCTTGAACATTGTACATTTTTAATTAAATCTGTGACCTCTAGTACATAAATTCATGAATCATAGATTCATGCATAACCATTACTTGGATATATTGTAAGTTCATGTAATACAATAAAATAATAGATAACCCATTAAATGGACTAAACTAGTAGATAAAATATACAAAAACACTTATTCGAATTTAGTGGGTGGTCTTTAGCTTGCTTTTCAATCTTAAACTGACGCCTTTGCAAGAATATTAGTGCAGTTAAAACCGCTTCTAATTGTACAATCGTAGTTAAAATCTTTCGTATCAAAATTGGCATTTATGATTATCATCTTTTTCGTTTTATCGCGGTTCGTTTATTCAAATTAAATTCGTTTATTTGTATCCAATTTGTTTATTGGTGTCGATATCGTATATTCGTTTATTCGTATCAAAATCATGTATTTGTTCACGTATGACCTATTTATGTTCTATTATTCTTTTATTTGTTTGTTCGTATCACATTTGTTTATTTGTTTCAAATTCGTTAATTTGTATCAAATGCATTTATTTGTATCAAATTTGTCGTTTCTCATGCATAAGCACAACTTACAGTAGTCCAATTAGAAGGGGTTAAATCTGTTCAAATACACATGATTTTATGGTAATGTTTTAAACTATGTTTCTCGTTTGAAAATATTGAGTACACACTTATGTTTTTTGCTTAAGTATATAAACAAATTCATTTGGTATTGCTTTAACTAGCTTCAAAGTGAAAGTGTAGACTATATAAACCATAGAAAACCGTACGTATCAGAGATAGTATAAGTTATTTTGTCGAGAACTCTCTAAATATCGACGTGCCTTTGTCGCTTATTGTCTTTCTTCTTAGCAGTATATTCTTAACGGTATCCGGTCAAAACATTCCGGGACATAGAGTACCCGGACAAAAAGTCCCCAATTTGGACAACATATGACAAACAGTCCCCGACCAAGTCCCCGGACATAAAGTCCCAGGGCAAGAAGTCACTAAAATGCAACAAAGGACATAAAGCCTCCGGACATAAAGTCCTACAAAACTATTTTTGTTATCTGATTATAAATAACTTTTATGTAATATTTATAAAAAAAAAAACAGAAAACATTACGCCTCTATCTTTCCAGTTGTTACAGCATGTTTTTCTTTACAATTCCAGTGTTTGTGACCAATGATCCACAATGAATTCCACAATCTTTAATATCAATCTAATTTTTCAGTAAGACAGCATTGTTTCAACTTATTTAAGAAAACGCTAAATGAGTGTTCAGCGAAGGTTCCATGTGATGTTTCTTTTCCGATTTAGAAATTTGCAATAAACGTTACCAGTATTTCTCATAAGAAAAAAATATTGGAACTTTATGTCCGGAGACTTTATTTCCTATGTTGCCCAAATTTGGGACTTTCGGTCCGGGAACTTTATATCCGGGAACTTTTTGGTCGGTGACTTTATGTCCTATGTTGTCCAAATTTGGGACTTTTTGACCGGGGACTTTATGTCCGGGGACTTTTTGACCTGGATTCATTCTTAACAAGTGGAATGCCTCATTGACTTTATTTAATCGTGTACTTATTTGCGTTTCGAGTTGCTAATATCGAGTTACTAATTTGTGTACATAGTATTATGTTTATTGTTATTTAGCTTTGGTTTCTGAATGAAATTATGAATGCAATGACGTAGTCACAACAAAACAATATATATTTTATTTGCTAACGTTTATATAAGATTTATAGAAAACATTTCAATTTAAACGAATAAAGAACATTATTGACATCCTTCAAAATTCAACCACGCCTTCTTTAGAATATAAATGTACATCATTTCCAATCAGAGTATAGGGAAATTATACATATACAAGTATATACTCCTTTTAGTTTTTGTCAGTTGACGTATAATGAATGCCTATCGACGATGTAAGCATGCCACGACGAACGCGGATGATCGATTTTACTTCGTGCGTACGTTCATACTTTCGACACATTAATGTAAATAACGTATATTGCCCAAAACCGTTTCTCGTCGTTGTTCGAAGTCTCTCCCAGTGGAAAATTGTATTTGATGTCTCAATACCAGCATCTTTGTCGTCTTGTTTTATCATTTAATATAACATTGATTATAGTTTCAGAATTTGTAAATAAAGTAACACATCGGGCGATTAGATATTTAGAATTTGAATAGAATAAATCTTTGTTATTTCAAAGCATGCTTTCTTGCATGAAACATTTGCCTCAGGGCACACTCCCAGTCTCTCTCCCAGTCTTTCCATTTTCAACCCCATGTCCTCATTGCCAACAAATATAGGTAAACAGAGATAGCTTGAATGAATTGATAATGATTCCAAATATTTATTCACCTTCACAAATGTTATAATCTGTTCTTTAAATATCTACACCAAATTTGATTGTTATCATATATTATTGTGAGTTATAAACTGCAAGTGCACAGAAAATTGTAGTTGCATAATATACATGTATAGTGACACAGAAAAAATTTACACAAATTAACTATATGAAAGTTTATATATGATATCGAGTTTATTGGGTATTTTTACTAAATATGTTCTGATGTTTATGATTATAGGGCGATGCCATATATTTCCTAAATCCAGTTTATTTGTCAAAATTTTCCAGAGACCGCACGAGATTCATTTTGTTCAATTCACGGAATATCGTCTTCAGTTGTTGAATCTGTTGCTTCCTGTCCCCGCTGCTTTCTTGGTTTCGCCATCTCTGCAACATCAACAAAGCACCACCAATCGATGAATCGATAAATGGACCACGATATTTCGATTTTGTTGTAACCTTATTAGAATAAACGTTTGCGCTGTTTATTCTGAATTCAATGAGACTTCAAGACGCACCCTTTATTATTCAAGACATGTAATGTTAAAATGTGGATTGCGTATTGCGTATTTGGCAGTGCCATTAATACATGTTGAAATAAACGAAGAGTACTTCACGAGTTATAGCTTGTGAAGGGGTTTCCCATTTGGCTTGCATATTTATATGTAATATTTTCTAGCTTGCAGAAGAGAGGAACACTATTGGTCGTGAAGTCACCTCGATAAACGAATGATTCATACAAAGAAGATTCTTAATCTTAAATAAAACAAAAAAAATGAAATTAGAATTAGAATTTCAAAATAACTTACAATGAGCAAGTTGAGCGTCGCATCTTTCTGTGACGCATATTTCGCAATCGTCCTTTCAACTTCTTCATATTCGAATCCAAGATGCAGCCCGAGTGACATTTGGTCGCCGATCCCGACTTTCACGGCGATTTTGTCCAGGGTTAAATCGCTCAGCTCATTCGAGGCACCTGTTAGTTAAGGGTGTATATTTTTATGATGATGATTAAGCTTTCAAGTTAACGAAGTTTGAATCCAATAAGAGAACTCACAATTGCATTAAACATATTAGATGCCCTAAAATGAAAATGTACAATAAATGATTTAAGAATCACAACATTTCCTACCTTTCGGTCGTGACACTGGAAACGTTTTGCTTTTCAGTTTGTCTATTTCATCACTGATCCTTCTTTGTTCCGCTTTTATTTCATGTAAATCTTTGACTTTTAATTCCCTCGAACGCATTTTATTTTCGAGAGCATCGAACCGTTTATCCATTTCTTGGAGTTTCTGAGAAATTGCATAATTTCGTTTATCCGATTTCAGAGAAATGTTCCCAAGTTCGCATCGCATCGTCGCTATTTCGCGTTCGAACTGTTGCGCCTTCGGGCATGAATCTCCATCGATACGTTGTTTTGTTGTACTTTTCCTTTCTCCCGTTGCCGCTTTTGCTGGTGATGATGCAGATGATGTGTTTGGATTTGATCGCTTACTTTTTCTCTTTTTGTCTGCTTCCGTCAAGATAGTGATGATATTCTTCTTGTCTTTTTCTGTTGCTATTTCGAGTGCCGTTTTCCCACTACTATTAGTCAACGTGACATCGCAGTCGGGATGTGCCACCAGCGCTTTCACGGCGGCCACTTGACCCTCAGATGTAGCAGCATGCAAGGCAGTACCAAAACCGCCCCAGTATTTCGATTGTGTATTGATTATGCGTGGGTCGTGCTTGAGAAGCAGTTCAATTACGTTGATATGGCCTCCCCACGCCGCCGCATTCAATGGGCCTCCACCGCGACCACGTCCACGAATGTCGTAGTCTGCACCGCGACACAAGAGCAAGGCGACTACTTCGATGTTGCCACTCAATGTTGCTATACTGATAGGCAGTCTATAAAACCAATTTGATCCACGGGGTTGATTGATGTTGCTGTTTGTCTCACCCAGCAACAACTTGCATTTCTTCACAGCGTCAATGCCACTCTCACAGGCAGCATGAATAGGTAGCTCTTTCCAATCATCATCCCGACCTGACCACACATTGACTTTGGCGCCTTTGCGCATCAAGGCTTCAACGATATCGGCGCTGGCGGATTCACTCGCACAATACAAAGCGGTGTAACCGTCGTCGTCGTCGCTGTCGTACGAGTAGTCGTATTTTATTCTATCATTAATGCGATGGACTACCGCTGGTGATTGCAACAACTGCAGCACCTTTCCTTGGTCATTGACACGGCATGCCTTATTCAATTCATGCCTATACATGCTTCAATTAAATCCTCTGACATTATAAATTAGATTTGATTCGAATATATTATGATCCGTATCAAAGATTAAGATAGTATATACTACTAAGATCTGGTATTCACATAATATTTCTGATAAGGTTGATTGATCACAAATGAATTTTTGAATATTGTGTCGTATATTTTGTTTAAGTAGATAAATTGCAATATACCAACTAATGAAAAATGTATATCATTGGCTATACTAGTAAATTAATACAGTCCTTAATATTATTGAGATCGTATGCGTATGAAAGATATTTAGCACATGGCACGTTGTATCGATTTATTGAGTAAATATCAAATGCGAAACCTGGATCCTGGCTTTTGGTGACTAAATTCCTGTCGATTGGGATAACATAAATTAAATCATATCTAAACAAAAGGCATGGATGCGTTAATATTTGAATGTGTATTTGTTCACAACACTTTAATGAAGTCGCACAACCAAATTGTTCAAGAAAAAAAATCGTTAGAAATGAATCTTGATTGGCCGTCAATTAATTTCATTGCGTTTAACTCACGATCTTTAAAATCATTTAGATTTTAACGTCGAGTCACGTTAGTTTTCATATTCCCAATTTGAACACGTAGACAACATGTAGATAGTGTATTAACGCAAACGCATGCACACATAAGCGCATCTAGCTTCCCAACTATTGTCCTTAATCAGCAACAAGTTCATTTTCAAATAAACTTGTTTATCAATTTTATCAAAAAGTGCATAATTTAGAAGTTTATAATATATGTTTTTATAGCATTCTGCCTTGCATAGATTTGTGTAACATCTGCGACATTTAGGCATAAAACAAGAGCAGTTATGTTTTTATGAATAAATGTGTGAAATGAAAAACCATACACATCATTCATTTTATATGCCAATGCACTGATCATATCTGGAATCCTGAATAGGCACACCAATTTTAGAGAAAGATATTAGGTATAATAGGATGAGTTAGGTGGATTATATGATATAGCGAATCATGAAAAAAACACTATGTTCACTATAACATTTTATTGATTATGAAAACAGTTTACAATTATATTTGATCCTTACGTTTTGGAAATAAATACAAAAAAATATAAAAATTGTGTGTATTCGACTATGAAAAATGAAAATAATGCGAATATCTTTATGCTATCTATAACTGCTATCAACTACGGGGAATAGTATGTTTATTCATGTATTATCGAATCTTTTACAAAATGATAGCTTCAATTATTGAACTAATCCGTATTTATGATACAATATCAAAATGATAAAATCTGACAACATAACGTCATTGCATCCTGATGAGATCAAACAAAACTGTTTCAATTTTGTAGGCTTATAGATTGTCCAGTGGTGAAACATCCGCTATCGAATCATGATCAGTCTCCACCTTCAACATCTACATTTATTAAATGGCCATTCACTTACAATAGAGTCTATAGATAGAGTCTATGACCGAATTATTGATCCAGTTTTCCTTCAAGCCAATATGTTTTCACAAGGCCTTTTCCCTGAAGATGAAAGCATTTGACACTGGGACAATGGTAAATTAACAATGATTACAATACAATGAATAAATAAGGTCATAAAAATGATGTTTCGAAATCTATTGATCTCATTAGTAATTATATGAATCAATATAAATACTAAATGCCATTATCATACAACATTTTGCGTAAGATCA
This sequence comes from Hydroides elegans, assembly GCA_001703475.1. Classification (NCBI taxonomy): domain Eukaryota; kingdom Metazoa; phylum Annelida; class Polychaeta; order Sabellida; family Serpulidae; genus Hydroides; species Hydroides elegans. Next base: position 18,571 of record LQRL01081022.1, on the reverse strand, counting down.
ATGATTAAATAAAATACAATATGTAACCTACCTTGACTTGGATCTCCCCTCTCTCCATCATGTCGTATCCACCGATTCCAACCAAGGCCTTATATGCTGGTTCACTCAGGTGAAGTCGCATTGCTTTGATTAGTTACAAATAAAATAATGTACGATTGTTGCTACGTTATTGTATCAAATTTATTGCCAATTTGTATATTATTTTTAATTTCACCAGGTGTAAAGATATCATATCAATATGTTAAATTTGTATATTAGTTTATATTCTGCAAAGGTATCATCTCCAAATTACCTTCGCCATTCGACTCCATCCTGGACGCATAGTTCACTGTGTCTCCAAACAAGCAATAACGGGGCATCGTTAATCCAACAACTCCTGAGAAAATGAAATCAAAATACACTTGGATAACATACATGTATATATATAGTTTTTTATGCATTCAAAACATATCTCGCTGTAACACAAACTAAAAACTATAAAAAATATATAACTTGATATACATCATAATTGATCATGCTGAAAACTCGACTAACATGACATTACGGTAATCTTTCAACCCTAAACTAACCCGCTGCACAAGGTCCAGTGTGCATGCCGATGCGTATATTGAGCGACGTCTCTGGCATGTGTCTGATTTGAAACGACTTGGCGGCCTCCCTCAGTCCGAGCGCCATGTTGGCAATATGCGCCGCGTGAAGGTGTCCGTTCTTCTTCGGGATGCCGCTCACGCACATGTACGCGTCGCCGATGGTTTCGACCTAAAATGCAAATAAAACCAAAGAGAAGAAGTTTATCAAAACCAATCAGCTAACAATTTTTCACTTTTTCATTGAATGGCAATGTACTCAGAAATAGTATTTTTACTTATAGAATATTGTTTCATTATCGTTTGATTTGGAAAAGATACGCGACACTGAGATGAGCATGATGGATACTAAATACACTCAACATTATATTAAGGATATTATCACCATCAAATGGTCTATGTGTTACATACATTTTTTTTACAGAACGACTTCATATATTTTCAACCTACCTTGTATACGTCATGAAGGGCGATAATTGCGTCAAAGCAAGTGTACAGATCATTCAACAAATTCACGACTTCGAGCGGAGTGCTTGACGAGGACAGAGAAGTGAATCCGACGATGTCCGAAAAGTAGACCGTCGCTTCATCGTAGAGTTCCGGAGGCACGGTGTTGCCCACTTTCAGTTGTTCAGCCACTTCGCTGGTTTAGGGAAATAAAACAAAATTGTAAGCCAGTTTGATTATATACATTGTCATCTATAAATTGCATATATTTGAAGCTTGCCATAAATAAATCGGGGAAACATGGTATTGTATTTAACAAATTTGAGAAATTAATCTTTCATATTATTCTGTGTTGTTGGATTTAGTGTAATCCAACCTAGGGAGCATGCGATACAGAAGCTGATCCGTCTTCTTCTTTTCTTGAAACAGTTCCTCCGTCCTTTTGTCCACAAGCTCTTCCAGGTTGTTCGCATAGCGTTCCAGTTTCTTTACCATGTTGTCCATAATGTTCACTTTTCTGAAATTAGAAATACATTCAAAGAATTATTGAGGTATAAAATGCTCGATGAACTTTGGAGCATCTTTGATATGCATTTTATCACCACATGTATAGCATAATAATGCAAAGCGTAAAGTTGAGATTAAATTCATTTTTATAGAAATACACAAATATAGAAATTTCAAACTTTCTTTTTAAATTATAATCGTTATAGTGCTAACCGTCCTTTATTCATTTGCACGATTGCGCGTTTGATTTCATCGAAGTTGGGTCGGTCACTCGGACACTCGCTCCAACTTCTCTTCATCAGTTCGATCAGCTCCGAGTCAACGTCTTTAATCGATTCATCGATTGGCGGGCGGAACGGCTCCGATGAGGGTTCTTGGACGCGTTTGAGGATTTCTGTTTAGAAATATGACACATGCAGTGTATGTTGTTTCGAAATATTTTTTATTAAGGGATAGGATATTGTAGCGGCATTGAAATGATAACCTTTCAACATACATGTATGACATTGAAAATAAAATTTCTGAAGTATATTATAATCTGTTCATTAATCGCAAATGTATTGATTTTCGACATGGCGTCTTACCTTCCGAGGACATTGCGCTGTTGCAATAGGGAAATGATCTGAATAGAATCTCATGCATGATGATGCCAAAGCTGTAAACGTCGCCCTTCGCTGTGCCCATTTCAGGTCTCGGGCATACCCGCAACAGCTCAGGGGCACACCAAAGCAGCTCTTTTAAAAAAGAAAACGCAAATTTGAACAAAAACATACTTAAGGCGCGTTCATCGGAAATATAAGCGCATAATTCTGGGTGAACAGAAGCGATAAACTACTATGTTTTTATACAAATGTGGCTTCAAGATTAAAGTGCAAAATGTGTGTTTTGCGCTTTTTTTTCGGACCGGGTGAACGAGCCCTTAGGCTAGTTGAGCTGCTTTATATTGTGCATTGAATGTTAGTGCACGAAATACGATGTAATTAACGTATTAAAATGTTAATGTTACCTTTGGTCTGCTGTGCAAGCCCATCCAGTTCCAAATCGGTATTCTTGAGCCAATGAAGCCCGATATCGGAGACTTTAAGAACCCAGCGACTATCAATAAGACAACAGTCGCTTGTGAGGTGGCCGTGAGAGTGGATCGGGCTGCTCTGAATGTAACGCATGCCCTGTCAACCAAATATGCTAAATGCAACTATTTCTTTAAGAAATAGATTGAAGCGATTCGTATAAACGGAATATGTTTGGTGCCTACCTCCTAACGACAAAATCAATATTATTAAAACACATTTATTTGATTTTTTGAAGCATAACTCCATGGCTATAACAGCGGCTTACTTACGTTTGCCAAATCGGAAATGAGTGACTGTTTGAACATACTGTCCAGCTTGATATCGTCGTTCCCAATGATATCCTGTGACAATAAATGTTCAATGTTTGTAGTTAATATCAAAACATATCATGCTAGCAATATCAAAACAATATCTAAATAAAAAAGAAATACAATACATAAATAAAGTGTTTATTGCCTTTCGTTGTTTTGAATAAAAACAAAGCACGGATTCGTAAGGGCAATAACATGAAAATATATATGAGCACATATGTTTGGATCTATAATCTAATTCCACCTACCTGCAAACTGCCTTTGGCACAGAGCGACATCACGATGTACACATCCGGTAAAACAATGGCTGCGCCGATGAAGCTGTTCACGTTCTCGTGGTTCATGTCTTTCACCTTTAAATAGTCATATTAATTTTCAATTGTAATTTGGTTGAATAAGATGATGGATATAATGAAGAAAATTAAAATGTATACTTTCATTTAGAAAAATGTGGGAGCAATATGAAACAAACTTTGATTATCTTTTTATCGAATCAGACAAAATTCAAGTCAAGAAAATCGTTAATTACATGGCCGTTTGTTGAAACTAAGGATGGCAATATTTATTGCATTTTAGATCAAACGGGTAAAATCGGGATCCACGAAGAGGTTTATTTACTTGTTTCAATTCCACAAGATGTTCCTTCGTCAACTGAAATTCCTTCGGTTTCTTTGCTTTTTGAACCGTGACTGTCGTTCCTTTGTACACAGCGATATTGCTCAATACATTCTCATCTGCTTCCAGGTTTTCTCCGATCTGGTTCCTTGTCAGAATGCTTGCCAAGGATTTCACGCTTTTCCCGATCTGCAATGTATTGTCAAGAATCTATGTATTTGTCGCTACAATATTATACAAATCAAGAATTTTGTAACTGGAAGGACCAACAAAGCAATCTAAATCACAAAGATATCCAAGATATATCTATTGTCCATGAACAACAATTATTAGTTGTAGGCAATTATGATAAAAAATGCAGCTACATAATCCAAGGATAACCAGATGCAACAACTATTAATGGGGGATACTTCTGAGATAGGATTATATACTTTATTTTAAATGATAATCTTATAATATCCATACCATGCTCCCAAAGTCTCTTTTCCGCTGGAATTCAAGGTCCTTGATATTGATCTTCCAAACAATTTTTAGAATTTCATTTTCATATCTCTTTTTCCTGAAAGCGACAGTCATAAACTAAGATTTATTTATTGTTATTGTTATTTATGCATTAAATACTATTCAACATTAGTAAACATGTTCGAGATAAGTAACTATCTGGTCCAGAATCATATTATCATTTTTCAAATTGGTTTCATACCCATACTTGAATCATACTTACCTTATGTATATGTATGGTACAACGGTAAGAAGAATGACGGCAAGCACCGAAAGGATCCCGATCACAAAGTGCAGGGTGTAACCTTAAATGGTTAAAAACAAATCGCGTATATTATGAAACCATATTATTTACGAATGACAAATTCATTCAAAACAAAAGCAAACTCTTTAAATTCACTCACATAAATTGAATATTTATTTTCACTGGAGATATATATTAAATGCACAAAATTTCTTTTTTTAGAATTGAACTAACTTTTGGCTTGTTCCTCGCAGTTCTCGTTGAAGAACCCGCAGAGCGGTGTGTCCAAAGGTGGTTGCCCGTCTGTCGTTCCCCATTCCATCACTGCATCTTCGTAGGGCACAATAACCGGCTTAAACAAATACAAACAACAAACATAAGGAAATATTTTAAAACAGAACAAATATATATCACCCCGTTCGGCACTATTTATCCTTTTTTGGCATATTTTGCTAATTAGGTAATGTGATTTTTCTTCCTGGATTCGCTCATAGTCATTTGTAGATATCATAAATGGGATTCAAGTTTACACTGTGATTTGCTGATAAACAGTATGCCACCATTATGCTATGGACACCCTGTACGAGAAAGTTGCAGTCAGTTAATTAAGTCCCTCCAATACCTGTCCGGCCTCCAGTCCAGCGTTGATGATGCTCACGGGTTCGAACCCTTCGTTTCCCTCCGGAAGTTGCCACACCCAGTAGTCGTTTATCCGGTCGGCGTTCGTGTCCATCGTTACCTTCCCTGTCACTCCTGTGAAAAAAAATGAATAGATTTATTCAAAATTGAATCTGCAATAAATGTCACATTCTTGACTATTATCTAACCTAGGCTCATGTTTTAATAAGAAAAAACCCTTACTTCTTGAATGCTTTGAAGTTTGATATTCGTGACAAAAATGAGTGAGGCTCACTACGTCGCAGATGACAGACTGTCGACATTACACGAACCTTGGAATGTTTTGTTGACCGTCTTGGCGAAGATGTTTCTTCCCGATCGAGGGTTCGTTCCATCTTTTAACGACTCCTCGACACAGATCAGCCAGTTGTAGACGCAGTCGTTCAGGGTAAGAGTCGATTTGTCAGGGACCGGCTGTGCAATATATATTTATTTAGAATAAGCTATTATACAATATTGTTAACGATAATGGCGTAATGATTCATATATTATATATTTATATATATATAAGTTTGCTAAATATATATTAGCTATATTTAATGAACCATCTTTAGCACTATAAATCAGGATAATCAACAAACACTATAATATGCCATATCAAGTTAAACTGATGTACTCACACTCGTAACCTGCGATATATTTTTATTGAAAGGTGGTTGCTCCATTCTGGTGAGTAGACCCTCCATGTAGTCGATTTGGTCCTGCCCTCTAGTCATATCCGGATTCGCTACCTGTCAATCGAATAAGTAAAGATAGGGGCTACCGTAGTTTTAATCACACTTATACAGTTTATACATTGTTTTAGGGTTCCTATCGAAATTCAGGAACAATATGGTCATTTTTGGGTGACGTTAGAAACGATTAAAGATATCTGGCTGATATATAATCATAGGAAGCGTATTTGAAATGCAGCGAATTATCGAAAGTTTCTAAAATCTTTTCGATTATGCTTTTTTCTTATTTCTTTGACACATAATATATGACCAATTTTGAAACAACAAACAAATATAGCTTATATGAAGTTGCACTTAAAGTATTCGAACCGAATTTGATTAAAACTCTCTCAAGTAATTACTATAATGTGGTACTTGTTTTTCTTTGGCATTTCAAACCCCATCAAATGCGTTACACTCACATATTTCATGTGCTTGAAGTGGCCCTTCCTCGTCTCCCACTCTCTATCACTCAGCCCCTCCGGTCGATCACCCCAAGGGAGGCGGTAACTCGAAGTCATGATCGTAG
>LQRL01081022.1:0-12232 GCA_001703475.1 Hydroides elegans | reverse complement strand
GCGTAGTCGGGAGAGATCATGCCTTGGCGGTCAGCCTCGGCTAGGAATCGGCGCATCACGGAGCGGCGGAGACATACCACGAAAACTGCGAAAATAAAGGTGCGTGTAAAACCATAACTGGAAAAATATAGGGATTCAAAGGGGAAAAGGTAGTCTATGTGATTCAGGTTAACCACTTGCTATTAAAAGAAAACTGAAGACGTGGTTTGAAGCGGCGGAGGCACGCAACGAAAACTGCGAAAATAAAGGTACGTGTTAAAAATTACGTACGCCAATTTGGAAAATTAATATAGAAATCTACCATAAATGTGTGATTTCCCATGACTACAAAAACTTAACAGGCCAACAATACAAGATAAAAATATGTCATGCAATTTGTTGTTAACATGGGTAATGTATGCAAAATCGGTGGCGTATCGAGAATGCTTATGTAAATTAAGCAAGATAAAAGCGATCATCCACTTACTCCTGGCACGTTCTTTGAGATTGGACACAATGATGCTGAGTTGTTTATCAGTGATGTGCACTTCATCGACCGTCGCCGTTTCAGCGATGAAAATGTCGTTTTCCGAAAATGTCTCTTGGACCGAGGCGGTCGCGTAGGCGCACGAGTTGTACTCGAGGGGTTCGACAAAAGCTGTGCGCGTCCAGCCGTAGTGCTGGAACATCTGCAAAGCGAGTAAGTACTATAATAATACTTCATGTTTTGAGGGCAATGCGTTGATTGATGGACCCGAGGGCAAGGGGATGGACGGACCGGAGGCGCAGCCTGAGGTCCGTCTAACCCCGTGCCCGAGGGTCCAGCAATCAACGTATTGCCCTCAAAACATGAAGTATTATTTTTATCATATGCATTTCTGATTATTTTATATGTTTAAGATAAAATAAAAGTGATTTTATTTGCGTTGCAATACCCTGTCACCCCCTTTGTTGTAAATAGAATGGTCGAGGGTCAGTTCGGCATTTTACTGCCCTGGCCGTTTCCTTATCATTTCTTTATAAAAAAACTTGCAAGCATGTAATAAAAATTGTTAATATATAATCTATTTTATTTTCTAGTTCAATACAGCCTTTTTTTAGGGTAACCCTCTTGAAAATACATGTATATACCCGATTAAGTCTATTAACATTTAAATTCTAATTCGACTCATCAACAGGCTGACAACGAAATTTTAAATGAAACATACATTTCGATTATTTTATGGCACTGTTAAACTCAGCCGTAGGTTGCTAGATGTGATGTCAAAATTTCCGGTGGTGTTTACCTGGAGCATGGAATGGTCGACGTATTTGAAGCTGTGCGCCAATCGGATCAACGTGTTATACGTAACTTTGTCTTCTAATTCGGCGTCGTTGGACCCAGTGGACAATTGCGGAATGTCGTAGTAGCTCAAGATGTAGCCGGCCGGCACGATGACTAGAGGGAAAGGATGAAAAACTATCTTAAGGATCGTAAGGAATCGGGTTTTTTTTGCTGGGAAAAGGCAGAATAGAAGGAGTACAGTGGAATGATTAAATAGGAAAAACAGGATAATAAATGTTGAGACAATAAGCATCTATATATAGCAAACGGGAAAGAAAAGGGATGGGAAAAGGGTGCCTAGTTAAAATACAAATTTATTTGACGCAGGTAGCATGTAGGTGGATATATTGTGTTTGAAATGCTTTTGTAAAACTGTTCATCAAGTGAAAAAAAGCGATTTGTTTTACTTATTCATATTATTACAAAGTTGGTCCATGTACACATACACATATATAAAAACTCATCTATTGAAAAAGTAAATAATCCCTATCCTTACTGAAGGAGCAGCGCATTCCGAAAATGACGTCGATGCCGTAGGGAATGAGTTCGAGCAGTTTGGGGATAGTGTAGCGAGGGTTGCAGAAATCGTTGAACATCACAACGCTAAAAATAAAAAGGAAATGATAACATGTAAAGGGTAAATAATACTTTTGAGTTATCACTAAGTCGAATCAATTTTATTTCTAAAGGAACTACAACTTAAATTCACCGGTTTTTAGGTATTTTAAAATATTCGATAGCATGTAAATATATAATGGAGCAAAAGTAAAGCCGATAACCGCCCACTCACAAGATGAGCTAGTTTTAGATGATTAATCTTTATTTGTCTATGTTTGCAATCGGACTAATTCATATTGAAAGTTACGAGTCACTTCACTTCACTAATTTGAAAAATACTGTTAATGGTTTCTCACATCTGTACATGATTTTACTCATGCTCCGCGGTTTAATCTTTGGAGAAGAAAAAGAGACAAAGTTCAGGAAAACTGGTTGCCATGGTCGTCATTATGTAACTTTTTCCATTTCATTTAACTACATGTACCTTATTATCGGTTTTAATTCCACACGACAAACGGATATAAACCTTCGTGATTTACACACTCAGACGCACTTTTGTAATTATATAATTTTGTCGTAATTTGGATTTTTAATATTGTTGTTCATTGCTGAGTAAATTTGCTTCAGTCCGCATAAATAGATTATATGATAAGGTTTCGATTATCGTTTTGATATAATCTTTGGAACGTGCTATTCTGACCTGTCTTGTGAAAGGGTCTGCTCACTTAGAGAACATATGGGTCTGATTCAAAAGGCTTCTCGCCTCAACTAATTACTTGCTTTCCTCCTCACTGACTTTGTTGCTATTATATTAAGAAGGACAACCATAAATACGGTATCCGTAGTGTTAAAGTACAAATGAGCAAAAACCGTTATATACACAAAGCATGCGCGTTTGAAGATTTCGGAGTCAAAAAGGATGTTCAGTATTCAGTTGGCCGAGCTATTATTATTCGAATTGCGAAAATTGGGATAGTTTCTATTTTCGTTGCTTAGGTATCTTCATGAAGCCCATTCATGGTTCTTTTTAAATTTAAATTAGAAAAAAACTTGAAAGTCAAATAAAAAAAAAACGTCACTTCAAAACTTAATCAATTACTCACTTAAATATGTTTCGAGGCAATTTTACGTTTCTTAATGTCAGATCTGTCTGTCAAGGTTAAAATGTTCAAATTTCATATACATGATGTGATAAGAGAATCCGTTGTCATCATCTGACGAAGTCGGACGCTTTAACGTTGTTCGGACATTAACACGTTTCTTAAATGGCACTAGTTTTGACGTCGCGTCGCGTAACATGTTCTGCAACCGAACAATAAGATATCAACAACTGAAGTTAGGAAAGATGATCTGCTTTGATTTTGATGTGAATAAACTATTGCATGACAAGCGAGATTCATTAACTGAAATGCACTCATGCGAAACCTTCGAATGGCTCGTGGACTTTATTTGAAACAAAAGGCCACACGAAAATAAATTTAAATGAAAAATGTTATGTAATATCATTTTCCTTTCACTAAAAGTCTTCAAACGGAGTAAGATATATTTGGGAATGGTATATATGCCTTTGCTGATTAGTGAATAAAAGCTCCCAGGGGTGCTATGGGCTGGATTGAAAAAGGCTTAAGCATCAATGATCAGACAAGATCAGACAAGATATATTTATAACAAAGTTCTTCCGCAACCGCAAAAACTAAAGGATCCATCCAAGTATACTAACATTTTAAATCCCAGCGAATTCCAGCTGTCAAAGAAGAGCGTCCATCCTGTATGTGTATCGGGGCGTCCTTAACACTTCCATATTGGTCATATAGAGGTCATTTTGACGTTACGCCCTCAAAAGACGTGGTACGGACATCTCGTGTCGAGTATGATGGCTTAAAGGGTTGAAATATACACGAGGTTCACGCACTTGGTTATTCTAAAATAAGGACATGTTGTTCTTAATTAAAAAAATCAAGGGACGAGTCACCTCTTGTTATCACGCTTTGGTCGTTTGATTTGGATCCCTGTTCATGGACAAATGTGATAATTGAACTATGAATACCCACATCACAAAAACATGGCTTATATCTTTATCCCTTTTTACTCATTTCCTTGTTTTTGTACGTACCATTCACCTCATGAGGTGAACCTATACAAGTGATATAATCCGCGAGCACAACACAATCTTGAGTTTTCTTACCCATGGTGCAGTTTATATTTACATTAACATTTATTGCGCTTACTAACCTAAATAGAATTGCCATAAAAACGTTAACGTAACAAATATCAATTTATTTTCCTTTTATTGAAGCTGAGCAATGATTTATTTTCATTTCACGACATATGATACTTTTTATATATAGAAGTAGAAGTCTTCTCTATGTTAAACAATGAGTATTTCTGACAACATGATTGTAATACTGTTATAAGATTTTTTATATCAGAGATTTATTATCAATATGATTGCTTTTAATGGATGCGTAACAATGTGTACTGTATCCATGCCCCATGTTATCGCTTTGGCGATTATTTGTCCATTGATGCTGATTGATATAAAGTAGTGTCTAGGGTGATTCATTTCAATAAAAAGGAATCATAAAAACGCGTCCTCGTAACGATATTTGTTCTGGAAGCGTGTTGGGTGGAAAGCGCGAATTCATATTAATGACAGATTATAACAATTCTTTTTATTTGTTGACAGACAATAGTTTTTATTAAGGTACAAAACAGGATATACTTATGTCAATATTATAAACGCGGAATTACGATTTAAAGCTGCCTTATCATCTTAAGCATTCTTATCCAAAGCATCTTGCAGCAGTATTTTTTTTTAAAAGTTTAAGTGTGAACTATAATTTTTAGAAATACATAATTAATATCTTAAAAATCGCCAATCACTGATTTGTAGTTTATTTAGATATGAAATAAAAACAGTGGTATTCAAAGCCACATTCTACTGTTAATATATTATTTAATCTATTTGTGATTATTTTACATAGCACAAGAAATGCTTATTTAGACGTCTACATCGTTTAGCTTTATAAAATGCATGAGATATGGTTATATGAATTTCTATTTTGATTATGCGCTTTGAAAGAACAAATAATTTATTATAGCTGCTATCATTATAAACATCACTATGATTACTTCTTATATTATATTGAGGATAATCTGATAATAATTATAACTAAAACAGTATTTGTAATATTGATAAAAACTATATAAATTATGATTTTATAAATGATATTACTAAATTTAAACATTAGCACAAACCGATGCAATAACGCGAGGTATTGGTAGTTTCCATGCCCTCGAGTGTTGATATTATTGAGACGTGGCTAAGGTCAGTTTGATAATTCTATACATTCTTTTTTAAACTAATGTATCATGTTTTATGACCAGTAACATAGAAACATACTCCACGTTACGTTTTTTTTACGTATTTTTGCGTTGGATACCGAAAAATATTTCCCGAATATTGACAAGAGGCCGTTTAGAATAAAGCTAGGCGCATCAGCAACTATAGCAATATTGTATAGATGTCTTGGTCCAGTTTTAAAATGAGTAAAGGGCATTAACGCAGTTTCCTACCTAGTGATACTGATTCGTTACCATGTCCTCGAAAGTTGATATTAAGAAACATTAGCATCGTTACCACATTTTCATATGTCATTCTGTTAGTCAGGATATCGTCTTCCCGGATTCAAAGAAAATGTTTAATTTGAGCTTCGTTAGGGTTACCTTGATATCCAAGGTGTTAACTTATGTTAAACACCTTATTTTTGGTTTGAATGGATCCACGGAGAGTTTAACATTTTAGTCCCTGATCGTCAAACAGGGTGATAACCAGCCTGTTGCACAGCGACTCCAACAGTCAGAAGAAGGCTATATACCAGAGCGTAGAGGCACTGAGGAAAATGGCGGGTATTAACAGGTCATTGAGTATATTGTATTTAGGTCATTGAGAATATGAAAATTAACGTAATGGGTATTAACAGGTTATTGAGTTCTGATGTAGGCTTACGTTTATATGTATGCCATCCAGTTATCCAGTTCCTCCAAATACTCAAACGTAGACTACTCAGGAACTGAGTACCCGAGGTTGAACCATGAAACTTGATGAAGTAAAGTATGCATAGTTTTCGTTTGAAAGTAGGTCCAAAGTTGTGAAATAGTCGAAAACGATCACAATGTTCAACGTTATAAAGTACATGTAAGGTAACTTTTTTTTCGCATGTCCATTCGGTCTAAGTGTAAGAGCAACTAACGAGCAACTAACAAAAAAAGATCACCACCGAATTTCAGCTGGCTTGAAAATTTCGATAAATTGCTCTCTAGCTTGGATATTTAAGCAGTTTGAGAAACACATGTTTTGATAATTTCTTAAATTTCATAAGAATTAGTAAGAAAAATAAATTCGAAATTTATTAAACAATATTTCGTTTTCTTTGGACATGAATGATTGTGCGATGTTGAAAATCAATGTTTGTTTTACAAATCAATCACAAAATGTTTTCTACATTTATAAACGATATTTGTAGACACGATAATTTTGCGAAGTGAAATTATATACTAAAAAGACATATAACTGGGTAAACATCTTACCTAAAATTAAAGCGACACTTTCAAGACGCCCTACCAATAATTATATCCAGACGTCAGTCCATGCAAAATTGAATATGGCGTCTATACGTTCAAATACGAATAAAGATACCGTATGCTAAACATAAAATTTATTATGCAAATCGATAACCGATGAATTATCTATTTTGCTATTTGGATTAAAGTTATTTTTACTAGAACTGCTCTTTTGCATATTCATAGCATATTATGAAATAGTGACACGTACGCTTGTATTATCCATAATGATATTCTAACCTTAATTATATATAGTAACCCCCTCAACTTCTAATATTAGTTTTCAAAGATATTTCATTGCAATTATTTGGTTATATGCTTAACAAAAACTGTTTTGTTATATTATTTTATGCACAATTTATGTTACATTTCTAAAAACCGCATTTTGAAAACGTGCATTTTTAGGAAAATCTCTTATCATGATGCAACTGTCGTAAAGAAAATCACCTTGCCACAAATATATACAATAACAAAAATCTATAGAATATCCACGTAATTATATTCAACTTTTTTCTTCCATGTTAAATTGCCAAAAAAAAAATAATAATTGCTTCAACGATAATAATGTTTTTTATATAAAAACAAAATTAGATATTATCTTAAACAAAATTTCTTAACATTTTTAGCAATACATGTTCTTATTTTTTGGGCTCGAACATGGTTTTATTAATATAATCTAAAACAAAAAATTTTCTGGACAAAAACAGTTGCCAATGGCTTTTGTCACTATAAATATTAACCGATGTTTAAAACCTTTTAGGCAAAAACAAAAATACCGCGTATATCTCATACAGGTAACACCATTAAGATTAACGCAATGGATATTCAATTACAGGTTTATACAAATAAACAGAAATCACATTAAAAACTACATCTGACTTTTTAAATAATTTACAAAAATATAACAAACCACTTACTGTAGGGTATAATTGCTGAGCCAGTCGTGGTTGGCCCCGAACGTATCTATGGCAGCGAGCATAGCTGGCGCAAGATAATCGAAGTACCACGTGTGGTACCATGGAAACGGAAACAGCAGCGTGAAGATGCGCTCTTCGTCGAACCCGCTTCGGTTCAGTGATTTGAACTCGTCCGGTGACAGGAAGGTCACGTGCTCCAAAACGTTCCATTCCGACGCGTTCGATTCCGTCGTCGCCATCGTGGTCATGTGATCGGCATTTTCGGTGATTTCGACGCAATTGGATTTGTTGCAAACTAAAATTATTAGAACCATTGCTACTAAAATGCTGAAAGATATTTTGTTTCTCGGCATGGCTATTGACAATTATTATTCAAACAATATTGTTAATTTGGTTGTTGACGATAATTGATTTTAACTTTTAAATGTATATTTGCTTATCACCAATTTCAAATTCCGTAACCGATTCGCATCTGTTAGAAAATCAGCGCCTGATTAACTCCTGTTCCATAAATTGGTTATATATGAGGGAGAAAGAGAGGGTTACAGGTTCGCTTTATTAGAAGAGCACCACACGCAAGCTAGGTGTCAAGATAAAGGCCACCCCACGATACATTTTTCAAACAGTTCTTAAATCACCTTAAAGCTACTTTGCTATAACTAAAAACAACAAAATACTCCTTTTTGAATATAACAAATCTGCAAAAAGGTGTTCCTCCTTTTCTAGTCAGCTAAGAGCAGAAAAGGAACACCTTTTGTAATAATTAAACTGTCGAATATAAATTAATCACATATCATTAATAAAAACATGTTATATGACAATTTCAAGCAATTAATGTCAATTTGCAATAAATCATTTCCTTTAATTATCATAAAATAAAGAAATTATCAAAAAAAGTGTTCCTCAAACTGCTTATATCTCCAAGCTAGAACAAATTTCGTACGAAAGAAAAAGCTTCCAATCTGGCCAGGCCCTTATGCTTTTTCAACGATTGGCAAAATATAAATTAACATATGACGTAGAGAAAATAGGAAAACATATATATGTTTGAATCCCATTGTTTTGATATAATGATCCAGAAAGGGATGTTCAATTAGAATTGTTGAAATAGTTTGCTTGGTATAGACAACATAAATGAAATAGAATTGTTTGCTCTGTATAAAGTCCTAAAAGGATGATTCACTGGGTGTCCTTTATAGCATTCTGGTTATGAAACCGTATAAGACTGCACCAGTATTATGATCTGCAGGACAAACGAACGTCAACTATTTAGGAGCGTTGTTGCAGCGTCAACAATAGACGCTACGTCGAAAACAATACCTTGCAGCAACGTTGTTGTAACGACAATTTTTATTTCTTCTTTTTGTGTTCACAATTTACGATATCGCAACCACTTTGTTTGTCCAAATCAATTTTTGTTCATAACACCAATTTAGGTAGGTTCAGCAAAATACTTCAGGGTGCGTTACCAAGATAGGATGGCTCTAGCTATCTTAATTTCGACTGTATGTTAAGCGTGTTCTGCCATTTGACCCTATATCACAGATTGAGATGAACTCGGATACGTGATTCAAGTTTTTATACGTACAAAAAAAATGATTAAACAAGAAAAATGCTTATCATAATATGTGTTTATTCATTGTCTCACAACATATAAATTAGACTTATCATAATAATATGTTGACTAATAAATATATTTATTGTATTTTAGTATACATGCATGTGTTTTTCATCTAAATTATCATCTTTCATTAAATGGATGAGGCTAAAGTGCCTAGCGAAAATGGAAGCCTTTCCAAGCCTTTTTTCTCCTTAACAAACGCCGTCTGCAAAATTGCCGCTAACAGAACACGTAAATAAAAGCTTAAAACCCCAAAAGCTCGACAACATTTTTTGATCGCATGAACGCGGCTTAATGGTTAATCAAAAATGAGAATTGGTATAAAAAAGAAACGAATGTGTCTAGCTTTTTTAAGTTTCCCATAAGCCTTACATTAAGGTAAGGGAAGGGTAATTAGGGTAGGGAAGAACATTTTGAAAAAAGTTTCCGTTGTGACTAGGTCCTTACTGAATTCCTTACTGAATATTTTTGTTTATATTTTGAGTTTAAACTTTACAATTTGAATGTCCCGAGTAAGCTGCTGCGTAACATACGGTAATGATAACATTTCACTGCAGTGATGTGTGTTGGCTCTTGCAGAATTTTCGCCGGCCAAAGCAAAGCTTGAAAAATAAAGAAATGTGTAGGGAAAAAATAACTGGATTTCCTAAGGTTTCTCTGCTTTCACGGCGCTCGCGGAATATTCCGTTACTGTTACTGACGCCTCATTACTGTGTCAACTGTCCTTGAGGCACCCAAAGATGGCCTCAGGACGTTTCCATTGATCACACGCTCTTTCTCAAATTAATGATATTATCAAAGCAGTCCCTGTACATGTTTACACCATACACTGCGATGCCGTCGCTATTTAGGTAAATAAATGGTTTAATAATTAAAGCGATGAACTTGATTGACTCACCCAAAGAAAAGTTTTAAACATTTTGATATAAAGTATCGTTTTTGTCAATTGTAATTAACCAACGAGGGTTCATGAAAATTATAATCATTTAAAAACTCCATAATTTCATAATTTAGTTTTTATATATTTAGGCTTCTGAACGATCCCAACAGACTCGATCGTTCGATAACATCACAAAGCGTCGTTTTGACCGTGATGTCCAAGCAGCGTTAATCTCATGTTGACACGAGTTTCGAAAAATGATTATGTATAAATCGTCAACAACGTCTATCCAGCATAGCATGACGTATGGAAACAAATTGTGGGCAACTGAGCATTAAGTTCGACGTTGAAGGGTATCTTTCCCAACCGGATCTTTCATGAATGAGCATTATTAGCCTATCAGCTTCTTGTGCACATTCATTCAATTAGCGCGTTCTTCGATAGCCACCGTGGCTTCCTAATTGCTGCCAAGATATCGTTGACAAACAAATGAAGGGATACGTGTGAAAATCCAGGTTTCTCAGTGATGCATACAAAAACTATCTTCTTTTTTATAATGAAAAATTAAAAAAAGATTACTTGTTGCAACAACGTATATTAAATCACAATTATTGGCATATACTGTTCAAAATGGCTTTTTACAAATATAGCAAACTCGTTCATAGATAGTTGTTCAAGAATTTTGAACGGAGCCCTTTCAAAAGCTGGTAATGAGCGCTCCTTCTGGTGGTAATTTGCGAAAATGCCCCTCGTCCGTTTTATTCGCCAAAGATGCCCGGAAGATCTACAGTGTGTCGGCTTATTAAGGATACTGTTGTATAAAAGAAATTCAAGATGATTATAGAAGAGTACCCCACGAGCTGTTCCTCAAAAAAGGTATTCCCCACCAAATCACAGCTGGCTTGGAGATTTTAAGGAAATTCTTTCTAGCTTGGAGATTTTTGCAGTTTTAGGAACACCTTTTTTGATAAATTTCTTTATTTTTGATAATTTATGAGAATAAGTAATTGCAAATTAATTGTAATTGCTTGCAATTGTCTTATAACCAGTTATTCGTTTTTCACAATAAGTGATTTAGTTATATTCAACAATTTAATTTTTGCAAAAGGTGTTCCTTTTCTGCTCCAAGCTGGCTAGAAAGGGGGGAACAGCTCAGCTGGCTTGGAAAAAAAGGAACACCTTTTTGCAAAATAATGATGTCCAAAAAAGAGTATTTTGTTGTTGTTCGTAATCAAAAAGTTGTTTTAAGTTGATTTAACCACTTTTTGAAAAATGGGTCGTGGGGTGCCCTTCATTATATCATTGCCTTTCTACCAATATATCCATTTTCCTTTCACACGTTAGATATGATCCATTTTGATGACTGTCTTCAATTAGTGTTCGAAGTAAAATGAATAAACCAGGATCGCAATATCCTACTTCAAATACATGTTCATTTAAAACGATTTTTGTCTATGATGAATAGTGATAACATCTGTACTATTGCCACTAAATACTATGTGTCATAAAAATATACATGTAGAAGCCATGAAATAATATTACATTATGGTGTGCTTTTTATAATGAATGATTGTCACAAATCTTCTCTCAATAAAGTAGAATGATAACTGCTCCATATCTAGAATAATTATTCACCGAAATGAACAAAAATCGACAACAATTGCTTGATTATAACCAGCTTTGTCAAATGTTTAATGGCGTTAGTTGATATGCATCATTTGCAGCAAATTATATAAAAAAGCATATCGTCTAACGTCAACGCCATAATGACCTCTATCAAGTCCATTTCTCTCACAATATTTTTCAATATCGAACAAAAATATAACACATCGTTGTAACGCTTAAGAATAGCGCCCTAACCAATCGTCCGCTACCAACCGTCCGCCCAGCGCCCCCATTGCACAGTTCAGAGTCACAAAAGCACGCGGTAACGGCGCCGAAATCGGAAAAGACTTCGCTCGAGTCATCTTCGCATCCTTCGTAAGGCTTCTCTCCGTAGCGACAGTCGCGCTCCACCGCCTGGTTGCCTTTGAAATAAGATAATGTAATATCAGTTAAGATATCGTATAAGGAATTGGTACATAAAATGCGGTATTGGTAATATGAAACTAATATGACTAAAAAATACGGAACATTGTAAAACCAATCTAATCTCTTATATCATTCTTTATTAAAAGAAAAATAAAATCCATTATGGACTAGCCATAACCTACCAAACCTGACTGCTTTCGCTTTGCTGCAGTAGTCGCAGCCACGAATCATAGTCACGTGACTCGAATGGAATTCGTCTTCGCACTTGTCGCCAAGGAGACTGCTGCACTCGTAGCAAC
>LQRL01081008.1:332-11121 GCA_001703475.1 Hydroides elegans | reverse complement strand
ATAAGAGATACTTACTGTCGACGGATGTTAATGTATATCATGTGTATGATTTATCATTAAAGTCGACATTTTAATTCATGCGCCGAAGGCGCAAGCATAAATTTAGTTTATAAGAAAATTGACAAGTTTTTCTGTATAAATAATCGACTGAACCCGGAATAAATATACGAAATAACCCAAAAAGTTAGTCGCGCGTCGGGCGACTAACTCTAAAAAGTTAGTCGCCCGACTCAAAAGTTAGTCGCATACGCGACCGTGCGACCGCCAAGGTAAACCCCTGCAAAATGAATAGTAAAAAGAATCAATGAAAAATTAACCAATGAAAATTAGAAAAAAAATGGAAGGAGATTAAGAAATATAGGGATATGAACATGGAAATCGAAAAAAAGGGGTAGGGAACGGAACAGAAAATGAGGGTGGGAGGTTGGGGGCTTTGCTGTCTACGACTGCTTGTTTTACTCTAGGATTATGTTTGAAAATATATCAACCAAAGCAGATTTGTCTAAATTTGGTCTCTGTTAACAAATATGTGAGAGAATAAAGTTACAAACATTTGATTTATTAAAATCTTTATTCTGGTAGGAGATTGTATATTTGCTTGCAATCGCTTTTCTGGGTTTCTTGCTTGCAACTTCAGAATAAACATTTTGATGCAGATTAAAAAAGTAAATCATTGAGTGCCCCTCATATAAGGATGCAACGATTGTTTTCTTTCGGACATGGTTGGCATTTTACGTTTAAGTACAAGTGTGCTTCACGTTTCGGCATCTGATTTTACGAAATATCGGAACATCTCTCTAATTTAAGATGTTTCTATTATTTCCAAAAATTATTTTAACCTTTCAAATCCAACATATATATTCGCTTAATAAGTATACGGAAAATGAATACAATTGAATCAGATATATATGAGTTATATTACATTGAACAACACCACCCATCAATTTAGGCGTCCCACGTTTCGGCACTTTCTATATAATCTTTGTGTTTTATATTACTTCAACGTCAGGTTTGTTGGATTTTTGTCTTATACTTTGAATATGATATTTATTCAGTCGATCTAAATTTATTTTCCGATGAACCTTTTATTTTCTAGCGAGTGATTCTTTGTTTTATTATAATACATGTATATGCCTATATCTATAATTTAAGTCACTTATGGGCTGACTATAAGCTGATATTGTTATGTTCAATTTAAGTGGTATTTTTTCTTAATAACGGTTACTGTAGGGTGTATATGAGAGCTTGTTAACGTGTTATATATTGATTATTTATATAAATTTAAATTCATATATCACTCTATTTCTATGTTATTCTATAATGTGACATCCATGCTTAATATTTCCCATATCATGATGCATAATGTTTTTTGACTGTACTTAATCGCAGCCTAAGGCAAGATTCAATCATACATCTTTAAATAATATTGTTCAAAATCGTGACATAAACATACTAAAGGAAAAAAATGAGTTAATACTAATAGATACCCATCCCTCGCAAAATGACAAAATATCAAGTTATAAATTATAATAAAACATATAATCACTCGCTAGAAAATTAAAGATTCATCGGAAAAAAAATTAGATCGACTGAATAAATATCATATTCAAAGTATAAGACAAAAATCCAACAAACCTGACGTTGAAGTAATATAAAACACAAAGATTATATAGAAAGTGCCGAAACGTGGGACGCCTAAATTGATGGGTGGTGTTGTTCAATGTCATATAACTCATATATTTATGATTCAATTGTATTCATTTTCCGCATACTTATTAAGCGAATATATATGTTGGATTTGAAAGGTAAAAATACTTTTTTGGAAACAATAGAAACATCTTAAATTAGAGAGATGTTCCGATATTTCGTAAAATCAGATGCCGAAACGTGAAGCACACTTGTAATGGGTATGACGATATAAACAAAAGAACGATTGTTTCAGTCTAATAAGCATTTTGCCAAGTGCTAGTGTGATATTATTTAAGAAGTAGTTGTAAAGTAGACTTCAAATGTGAAACTCACACATTCGTTCCATTCTTAATAATGATCAAGTCATAGCAATATTTATGTAAGTGTATTGTATGTGAAAACCACTCAAAGATTACCGTTTGAAGACAAGTAAGAAATCACCACACTTGCAAGAAAAAACATACGATTTCGTCACGTAGACGTTTCTCGGACGTCAGTAACGAACCATGTGATCTGGAAATCGTTTACATTGAGTTAAATCACAACGCATGAATGTTGTCGGCATCCGACCCTTTAAACATTACAATTAATCTTTATTCTTTCAACATCACTTGACTGTTATTGTCTCACCATACAGGAACATCCGACGGTCAACTGCACCCAGCGGGGCAAATGGTATACCCATTCCAGTTCCAACTCCCACACAATCTCCCATCGTCTTTCGAGGGACGAGTTGGGAAAGTGCGATATTACCTAGAATGTCGTGTGGATCGTCCCTGGAAATTCGACCACAAAGCAAAACTGCCGTTTACTGTCAATTCGGTATTGGATTTGAACACGCATCCTGGAGCTCGGGTATGTGTAAATTGTCATAGTTTATATGTATTTTATATCAAGGTTGGTATAAAAGTAGATGCATAGGTAATTCATTTATATCTATTTTCCTATAACCTATTTAGTATAAATAAAAATACAGAAAAATGTAAGAAAAATACGATGATGCAAGAAATTCCCGGATATTATTACATAAACACAATACCAACAGGAGAAAGATTGTAAGATACACTATGCATTTTTTAAATAATTATGATTAGGGTCATACGTTAAAGTGTCCATCATATTCAACTATTCTGCCAATCCTGTATATGTAGACTATGTATTTTTACAGGAACCGAGACACGCCACCAATTCGAAAACCCTGTGCTGCTGGTGCTGCAAGAGCGGACCAATCACGAACAGACTTACATTGGATCGTGGAGGCTATGTTCCGGGTGAATTCATCGTGGTCAATGGTGAAATCGACAATAAAGCGAATAGGAAACTGAGTTCGTCGTCTATTGAGCTGCGACAGGTATTTGTTTGGTATAATTTAAAATAAGTAGAAGGTACGGATTATAATAGAACAGTTTGCAGTACCACTAACGAAACCTTTTTGCTTTTAGTGAAAACGAAATCTTAAACGGAAATGTTTGATGGATGTTTCGAGAAACAGTTCAAATGTATACTAGTTCTTACTAAATAATGCAATTTAGATTTCAGCTCGCCGTTGTTTTTAAATTGGCTGCTCTAATTTGTCCCCTCAAAATTCATAAATAGTATTGCTATTCAACTGAATTACTTATTTTTAGAGACATTATCTTCAATGTTCTCATGAAAATTATTTCTCTCTCATAACAGGTCATCACATTCAAAGCCACATGCAAAAGCAAAACTGTCAAAAAGACAGTGGCTACTTTCAAGCGCGGAGAGATAGATGGCGGTGACAGTGAGGAGTGGAGCGGTCAGATGGTTCATATTCCTCCGCTACCTCCCTCGGATCTCATTTACTGCAATATCATCGATATCAAGTATTACATTGTGGTAGGGTTTTTTTTTTTCATTTTCTTAATCTACATTATCTCAGTAATCCAAAACATAACAACGTATCATATATTAATTTATTTATTAATACCACAGGTTTTTGATGATAATGACTTATTAAACTATCAAAATTGCCTTTGTCGATTAAAATATATACGGTAAGCTGATAGGCTTTGCGCAAATATAAATCATGAATTTTCTCTATACATTAAGACCGAATAGGATAAGCATGACACAGCAAAAATGACAATATTGTATTTATCGTGATGTTTACAATGGTCCTTTGTGCGGTGAAAGCGTCGAAATGCACAACTCTATAGATAAGACGACTGATTAGAAGATGGGTTTCGCTTAAAATATGCGGAAATATACAGACGTCTCCACCACCCCACCCCTAAATCACATAAATAGATAATTATAATTAAAACCATATTTTTTCGGCACATGAAACATGTTGTTGGTTTATTTTGACAAAATGTTTTTGCACGAATTACTTTGCAGCTTATATTTACAAATACACTTGTTATTATTAAATAATATAATTATATTTACAGCTTATAGCAGACCCCTCGGGACCAGCCCTGGATCTTGAAGCCCCTTGTGAGGTAACCATAGGTACAGTGCCACTGAACAACATTCAACATGTATACGCAAACGCTGCATTTTCCAAGGCATTTCCACCTCCCGGTGTAGAGCCACCTGCTTACCCCGAAGCGGCCCCCTACCCATCCGCTCCCACTGCCGGCCAGTTGTCGAATGAAGCACGTAAGTCGAACAGAGTTGTCGTTGCAAAGGGGTGCTCAATAAAATCTTTATAGAAGTTGTCGTTTATCAAATAAGTCCAATTTATATTTTGTGTATTTCATGGCTTATTGTTTATTTTGAAAACGTTATTGTCAGTTTTGCTTAGAATTTAAATAATATATATATGCGTTGCACCTAAATATTTTACCGAGGTTTTATTTGCTACTTTTAAATACATGTTGGTGTTACGCCAAATGATTGTAAATATCACAGACTAGATGCATGTATATGCATCAGAACTCAAAAATAAACATATTTTTCTAATTCCTTTGCAGCCCCTCCCACGTACGAGCAGTGCGTCGATGGTCAAATCAGTATTCGTGGTGATGATGATGACGACGATAAGTACACTTTCGGTAACCTTGACTACGCGCCACAGTACACCTACTACACATGGAACAAATAAAACCATTTTGAGTGGAACTCCAGCTCAGCAAAATTCAAATTTAGTGTGTGCACATTTTCAGTATATGGCTCAAACCGGCTACACATGGAACAAATAATACCATTTTGAGTTTAACTCCAGCTCAGCAAAATTCAAATTTAGTTATGTGTGCACATTTTCAGTATATGGCTCAAACCGGCTACACATGGAATAAATAATACCATTTTGAGATGAACTTCTCAGAATATATAATATTAAAATCGCTAAAACCTACTAAATATGGAACAGATGATACACTATTGAGTTTAGATAGAAAAGCTAGAAAAGAATGTTCACTTTTAGCCAGTTGTCAATTCATGAGCGACGATATCACGAGATCGAAAATCATTTTAGACATGGCTCAAACTGACTACACATGTAACAAATGTTGCATCTTTGGAGCTGGACTTTTAACACATCTGATTTCCAGGTTGGCTTCTACCGTAGATGCTCATAAATAAGGCACCATTTTAGCTTCGTGCCGATACAATGGTTGCATTTATAAATGCCAATTTAGTGTATAAGATAAATTTAATGCATATGGAATTGTTATGTGTCTCAGTTTATGTGAAAAATGCGGCTGTATGCTGTCGCAAATTAAGGTGTCAAAACCAAACCTAAGATGGAAGGACAAAACGGATGCAGTTTATCCCCAATTAGTTTGCACCGATGCTAATATGATATCACCTAAATGTCTGTAGCCGAGACGAGATGGTTGCATCGTGTATCGTAATTATATATGTATTAATAGCTGTTTAAGCGAGGGTAATGAATTGGACATACATGTTACGTAATTATTCTTTAGAAATTGTGAAAGTATTTCATATTTTTGAACCATATAGGAAGACTATTCACAGGCGCGGATCGAGAAAATATTGAACCTGGGGGCGCAACTGTATAAATTAATCATCAGGCTGAACAGGGGGGCGCAAATTTATTTTTTCGTCTTACATATAAGGGCGAACAGGGGGGCGTGCGCCGGATGATTTATATGGTAAATCCGCGCCTGATTCATATAAGGATATAACTATTATCTTAATGTTGTTTAAGCTACTCACACTTTTTTTAACATTAAAATTGTGTAGATATTTTAAAAACATAATTGGAATAAGAGGTAATCTGGATACCCTAACGCATTTTATTCAAATGTATCATGTATCTCAAACATCTGTATACAATAAACAATGTATTTTACATTGTGTTTTCATTTCTACCAGCAGCCTACTATGAACCCAATTGAATACAACTTGACGCTTTTTACTCCTCAAAATACATCACCCCTTATTTAGTATACGCTAAATTATAGCATGCAAAAGCTGCTTTAACTATATAGAATAACGGATACACGATATCAAAACAGTATTAACCAATACAAATTATTCCATTTCATACACCCGACAAGTTATTTGATCCATCATATCGATGATATGGATCCATTAACTTAAGCAATAATACCATTCGTAACTAAAGAAAAGCTAATGCAACACTCATTTGAATCATATCATTTCAATGCAACTATATCATTCTGCTCCAGGAGACTAATTTAATTACTCACAGCTAACTGCTCAAGAGACAATAAGGTGTTGTAACAGTTATCATCAATATAAAACATCATTTAACTTTCCCTGACAAGAGCTGCAACTGAACAAGACGTAACGTTACTACATTGGTTTTATATAATGATGTAGATTATAAAACATTATGTAGATGATAAAACAATTAAAAAGCTGACTTTTTTTAAAAAGAGAAGATGCTTTTCACCGTGGGAGGCTTCTCATCTTTTACCTACGTCATGGTATGAAATAAAATAGTATTGCAACCAATGCCGAGATATGGCTGTGACACCAAAATGAACAAATAACCGGGACGTTGTAAAAAATCTATTTAGAAATTCTTCGGGCTATGTATTTTCTTCTGGGTTATTAATCAATATGTTTGTGTATATGCTTACATTTCCTGTCGCTGCCGCTCACTGCAGCTTCAGTTAAACATATATCATGAAATTAATAAGATGTTTATTCTCGGACGAATAAATCAAATCAGTTCTATCAAAAATGATGATCGTATACAAAAGTAATATTACAATCTTATATGGATACTTGCTCTTTCTCAAGGGATTATTATGTTGCGTTAATAAGGATTTCAAACGTGGATCGGAGTTGTTAGCTGACGTGGATACATGGGGACTCACAGTAGCCTTCTTTGAGACGCATACATTTGAACCAGTTCAAGAAGATGCCGTGTGAGTGATAAACCTGTTTTAATGCTTTGAACATTATAGTTTTAATCACTTTATTGCCGAAATCTTATAAGCCTGACAAGACGACATATAATTTCAAATATAATACATATAAAGACGAGCTTTTAACTTGAGGGAAAATTATAATTTGATAGAACCGCGTGTTATAAGTAATATAACGCCTCGGACAAAATAAACAAGTCGCGTGATGCAGAGACTATAAAATTAGAAACAAATCCGCCGGTCCTAATCCCAACGGCGCGGCTGTTCCAAAACATTCTCCGGCCCGAAATTCGAACAAAAAGAATAATAAGTTAAAAGAAAAAGAAGTTAGAATTAAATTATACAAATAAATACTACCGGCCCGAGCGAAACAACGCGTCGGAGGGGAATTGGATACTTACCACTTCGGCCCTTCGACCCCATTTGGAAAAGACACTTCGGCCCCTCGCCAAGACATTTCGGCCCCTCGTGAAAAGACACTTTAGCTCAAGGGAATGTTATCACTAAATGTAATAATGAAGAATGTATAAAAAGAATCAATTCAGTGACAAAGCACTCAATACATTACATTGTGTGCTTTTATCTAGCGCATGTGATGAGTTACATACACAAACAAATCCTAAAACGCTTTGCTAAAATAATATGTTTTAAGACTAGACTTAATCAGCGGTACCCCCCTTGTGATTTTCAAAGCAGCAGCGAGTTTAGCTAAAGTTAGGCTCGGCTAAAAGCACGACTAGGTACCAAAGACGTTTGATTTTCGAAGGGAGCGGTCATATTTGAGTCTGAAGAGTATGGTAGGTTTCTTGATGGTACGTAGGGGCTCTTTATTGTTGACTGTTGTATTGGTATTAGTTACATCAGCAATGATAAAAATAAATATTTATAGTTGATATTGATCATACTGAGACATTTTTTCTCATATTTTCTGCAGCTGAACGCAAACAACTAAATGCTACAATATGTGTTCAGATGACACTCTGAACAGCGTGCCTTATTAGAAGTTCTTTTTTTACTTGGCAAAAACATAAGTATAATGATACAGCCATCTAAATATATCTGACAACGAACAATAACTCAAACTAACGTGGACGAGCGACCATTTTCAGGAACGAAAGTTTTGTAGCATCACAAAACGACATTTTTTTTCCATTGCACGTTTCATTTCACATCTTTAATTTGTATAAAAGAGGGGCACTCAACGATTAATTCGGGTGAATGTTTATTCTTGTAGCAGTTCTTCCTTGCTTGCAACTTTTTCAGAACAGAAACAGTTTTTTTTTTTCGAAACGATTATTTTACTCTAGGATTATGTTTGTAAATATATCAACCGATGCAGTTGTATCTAAATTTAGTCTCTGTGAACGGATCTGTGAAAGAATAACCTCATACACATTTGATTTCTTAAAATCTTTATTCTGGTAGGAGATTGTAAATTTGCTTGCAATAGCTTTTCTGCGTTCCTTGCTTGGAACTTCAGAATAAACATTTTGATGAATATAAGAAAAAATAAATCGTTGAGTGCCCTCGATAAAATCCACTCGAAAAAGGATCGTGAGCAAGGGGGAAATAGTAAATAATTTAGAAACATACAATGCTTCATATCCACATTGGAGTGGTTTATCAACATAGAATCTCACAATAAAGATAAATGCCTGACAAAACATCTGTGCTCCAACACGTATTGTCACATATTCAAGCCTTTCTGTGTTCTTTCTCGCATGATTTAATAATTATTATTATTATTATTGCTATAATTTATGCAGCGATGCCAATTAACTTCAAAGTGATGCGCTAATACTTCGCCAGTTAAAATAGTAAAATGCTAAATATAAACATTGTGCAATCATAAAGCAAGAGTACCCAACGACATATTTTTAGAAGTGCGTCTAATATGACTTATTTTGTTTTGAAACGAATTCATTTGCAGCTTAAAGGGATGAAATATTATTCTTTTGAGTGAAAACTTTATTCTTTGTTTGCGAACCAGGAAAGCCCGAAAATCGTTGCCAGCAAAACGCTGCCAGCAAAATTAGAAACCCTTCAATGTTTCAGCACATTTGAAAGTTCACCAAAATTAGTATATTCACATGTTTTGGCCCTAATTTGCTCAAAACTGAGTTAATTTTATGTAATAATTGCATTTTGCGGGCATTATTTCCTGATATAAAACAAAAGGGAATTTAAATATCTATTCTATTCTGTGAAAATGCCAGCAAGGATGATATCCCAGCAGAATATATATTTCACCGAATAAATCGCTGGGTACTCCTGATAAAGTGGTAAAATTAATATATACATAAAAGAGTAGATACGCATGGTAAACTTTGAACCCTGATCGATTATGTGTCTTTTCAAAATGATTGTTCAAATAATAAGTGACTATTTTCTCTAAATCCAGATCAAGTTTCTATGAGTGCTACAAACACTGCAACTCGGGCCTAGAAGACTGCATTGCCTTCGCATGGATTGACAGGACGTGCAGAATTTCTGATTCTTCTGAAAGCGGCGAGGCGATTGAAGAGGAGAACTGGAACCAAGTTTATGTTGCTCGCTCGTATCTCACCAGTGTAGATATTGAAGGTAATCTTCCAATTAAACAATAATCACTGATAAATTTGTAATTTAATGCCGATTTTTTTATTGTAGAAAAATAATATTGTTAAAACGTCAGTCGGCTTACAGAATTGAAAATGCATCGATACATTGATATATAGATGTGCGATTATGATAGACACACACATAGCAGGCATGTACTTGGAAAACATGAACCGGCTGCGCCAATGTACAATGAAAAGAAGCTACACTTGGGCGATTGTCCCGCATCCTCTAAATCCGCGTCTTGTGTGACAACTCCAGATCGCTTGACTATTTCTTTCTAAATTTATTATTTCATATTTATATATGTTTATTTGTAGGAGTTGATGAATGTGCGCATTCGCCGTGCCATGATAGGGGAACCTGTAGGGATGAAGTCCAAGGCTACACTTGTATTTGCGCGGCGGCATACATTGGGCGAAACTGTGAATCAGGTGATGTTTCAACTTGTTGATTTACAAAATAATAATGTAGTATGATGCACTGATCGCTATGCTTTTCACTATTTTTGTTGTTTTATGAAATCGTTGTTGTCATGCTGTAGATAAGCCGTCTTTCCTTTTGATTTCATCAGAAGCAACAAAACGAGTTCTACATAATATTTAATGTAACCCAGTCTAAGGTGAATATAGGAATCAAATACAGTTATTGGGACTGGACACCGATTGAGATTAAGCTCTATTGCCTGAAATAACTTCATAAATATTATTCGTTTTACTTAGTAAACCCATACTGCAACGCTGATGTCGGAAGTTGCTACCACTTTTCTGACACAATAATGAGCGTTGGTGCCGGAAATGAGTACTGCGCAGACAGGGGGCTCTACCTTGTGGATGTCGATTCAATGCGCGAGTTTCGTTACTTGCATGGATTGATTTCAACATGTAAGATCTTAGTTGTTTTAATAATGATGCAGATTTGATAGATATTTATTTTTTTATGTCGATGGGTAAACATATGAATTATTCTGTAAGAATTGTTTGATGTGCCTTGACCATGAGTCTAATGTAAAGTGCACCCCATTTGGTACACTTTAAGGGCTTATATCTCAGCTCCTGATTTTGCAATTTTTAATATTTTTACTGTTGCAAATTTCTAATGGAAAAGGCGGGCTTTTTATTAAATGTAAATATTTTTGGAATATATATAAAAAAAGTTATATTCAAAAAACG
>LQRL01080998.1:6765-16984 GCA_001703475.1 Hydroides elegans | reverse complement strand
GTCATCACTCGTCGCGGCGCATAATAAGCCCCACCGGATGTAGATCTCCATTAAGGCACTTGTCGTCGGCTGACAAATCACTGCCCAAGAAATGCTTTTTTCATGGCGCTCCATGACTCTTTAGGGCTTGGCCACATTGGAAACCTTTTCTCCTTTTTTTCGCCCCTGACAAATTGTGCCCTGCGATGTATTCCTCACGTGCACCCCCAAATGTGGATTTTTTTTTAACGCGACTGGCATTGAGATAATCCATTTATCTGTTGCAACGCGACTAGAGTGTAGCGGTTTGCGTTTCCTTTATGCAATACATCAGAGGACGGGGTTTATTAAAAATAAACTTCCAATCTAGCCAGGACCCATATTCTCCGCTACCCTTATCCTCAAACTTATCCCTAAATTTGATATTGAGAGTAACTTTTAATGATGACGTTATTCTCCGCTACCCTCATCCTTACCCTTATCCTTAAATTTTAAGGGTGACCTAGAGATTTTTAAGGTAGTTCCGGAGGTCCTCAAGAAGTAACTTTGTGGTATAAAATGCCTTTTACATTAGTTTAATCCGTTTTCGTCAATCAAAAATTAAATATATATAGTATATGGTCTTTATGAGTAAATTACGTCTTGTTTACCAGATAAATATTAAAAATCGAATTGCAACATTTTATGCGAAGGTCAAATTTTTTTTTCATAAAATGATTTAATTTTATATATTTGACAATGAAATTACTCTTTGAAAAGATTCATGTTTAATGTAACTTTCCATTATCTTTTATATGAATATCTATGAATTTCGCAATAAAATAAGATTGATTAGAAAAAAAGTGTATTTGTAATGTTGGATTACATTTTCTGGACACCTATGATCTTGCTATTTCATTCATAAAATTCAATCGTAGTAACAGTTTTCAAAATAGTTAGATTACAAACTTAAGTTTGAGGATAAGGATGAAACTTAAGGGTGAGGATAGCGGAGAATAGGGTTCATACTTGAGGATGAGGTAAAACTTAATTACTTTAAGGATAAGATTAAGGATGAGCGGAGAATAGCGGTCCCTTACAGTATTAACGGGCTTTGGCTCATAGGGTGCCCTGGCAGTTGAACGGATGGTTTTACTTATACGTTCGAGGCAGTATTGTGTCTTTCTTAACAAAATAAACGAGGAATTTAAATATTGGGTAAATGTTGAGTTGACTAAACAATTACAATATTGGACAGTTCATTAACTTGCTCAATGTTCTTATTATTGGTTTTACCGAGCTGTAACCCGACTTCATTTACAGTTCATTCGACACGAATGCCTAGAAGTTGTAACCTAAGTCTATAAAACACTTTGATGGAAAAAACTATCTTTGTGTAGCCAGGCCCATAACACGGTGTGCTCAGACGGTTGCGGAGGCTATTTACGAGCTGTGACAAAACTAAGGGCAAACTCAAAAGGGTGTCTATACCGTGCTAATTCATATAAACAACCTGTCATTTATCTGCGAGACTGCCAATGGTCATGAGAAGAATGTATATTCACACCTTGAATATAGAGCGATGGTTTAGAAAGAGCAGTAAAGGGCAGCCGGCGAGTAAGATAATCAATTAATTGTATTATATGTTTTATTAACTCTTTTACTCTATTGAGTGTTGAGATATTGTTTAACTGATCCAAGCTTATATATTGTATGTTTTATTAAATCTTTTACTCAACTGAGTGTTGAGATATTGTTTAACTGATCCAAGCTTAGATAATAAATATAAATATAAATTCACTTTTAGGGTGTGGCCACATTGATCAAACTAACCTTCAAACCAAGCTTCAAACCACTTAAGGTTATAACGACAGTAACGAATTTAAATGCCATTCAACCACCTTCAAACTACCTTCAAACTTGCTTCAAACCAACTTTAAACTGGTGTAAATGGAGATTTAACATATGCGCATTAGGTTTGAAGGGTAGTTTGATGGTAGGTTTGAAGGTGGTTTGAAGCATGGTTTAAAGGTGCTTCAATCCAAATATTTTTGTGGAATCGGAACCCCGACCTTAAGTGGTTTGAAGCTAGGTTTGAAGGTTGGTTTGATCAATGTGGCCACACCCTTAATAAATAAAAAACAACAATAAACTTGTATCACATCATAAACGCATTTAATTATACTATAAATTATCCGTAAAATATCATTCCAATGTTTCTCTTGTATTATTTATTGGGAGGATGTTATTCAGCAAATATAATTTCTTGATAGAGTCTATGTCTTTATTAGATGCAAGTCAAGTTCCGATTCATTCTTCTACTACCGGTTCTCAAGAGCTTATTCCCTTTGAGTTCTTCCTATTTGAGAGTACCAAAGTGCCGTCAAACTGTCATTGCAATTATACTTATACACATTAGCCTCTCTTTGAAAAAAAAGTAATTTGCAATATTTCGTGAACTGTTTTTCATCTAAAAAGAAGCATGTTTGTTTTTTTTATATCTAATATTTAAGATTTATCGGCACAAGAAAAGGGAAATGCTATCAATTTGAGATGTTTTTAAAATGCCGCTTTTGTTTATTAAGAGGAACGATTACTACAAAAATATGACCATTATCTGCAGCAAAAATACATATGTGTTAATTATTAATATAATTAATATCATTAAGCTTTATCTAATTTCACTAAAATACAAGCCGAAAGTTGCGAAAAACACCTATTCAGTGACGATTTCTAGTATTAATCTTAAAAATATGATCATTCCTGCAGAAAAAATTAACGTAGAAAACAATTAAGGAGTAATTTTAGTACAAATCTGACATGCTCCAAGATTGAGCATGAGTGATTAGAAAGGTTTGCGCGTCGATTGCGTTGATTGTGAAATGGCGTGCATAGGGTTGGTGCGCAAGGGTAATTGACACTGCTCCTTGATGAAGGTATCGGGTGACAGTGGCTGCCAATTAAGAGAGCCTGGCAATTCTTGACCGGACCTGCCTTCTCGATGGTGGAGGAAGTTCTTGTCTTTAATCGGGGAGAGTGGGCATGTAAGTTAATAGAATATAGCGGTGGGTTCCATATACAATTTGGTATTACTCATATGGTTACGAATTTTGACATTTGTTTAAAGAAACTATAATCCTTGATTATTTTTTTAAAATATTTTTGAACGCATTTGGATGACACGTTGTACTTACGATAAAGTGTACTTTTCTTTTGTAGTGACTCTTTTTTTTCATTATCATCATGATCGTATTTATATGTTTTTTGGGTTGCAAATAAAATTTCTGTGATGAAATCACGTATGATTAGAAGTCCACTCGATGTAGAACTACCGATTTTGCATATTCGCCATTCCCTATCATCTCTCCTATCTTCTCAACCAGACGTGACGCCAGATTGCAGGGGTGCCAATCCCTCTTTTGAACCGAGACGCACCCGTCACATTTCACACCTTGAACCCGAAGCCACAAAATTCACACCTGAAGAATTCGAAACACTCGTTTGTTGCGTAACTAGACCGCTGTACGTGCGAAATCGCATGTTTTGGGGTTCAGGTTGCGTTGATTAGAAAAGGAAAGTGATTGAGTTATGAGTTGCATACGTCTACATTAGCTGCATTAGTGTATGACAAATAGTACCAGAGCCATGCATATGCAGAAGCTGGAAAGGATTTATCGGAATCGATATTTATATTTCGCGGAAAACCTATTTCAATACTTTATAACATATTTCAATTCCTATCACGCTATACAATAACAATGTTTAATAAAGATGTTCAACTGATTTCACGGGGACTAGATATCGACTAGAAAGTGTATCATCATACTCCAGAATTAATTCCTTTGATCGCATAAATAAGACGGCACGGCATCCTTCGGGTCGCTGTAGATACAAGACACTCTTCAGAATTTATTGAACCCATTTGGATATACAAATCCTAGGAAGGTCAAAAGTGCAACTATGATTTTGTAAACTCCTAAAAACGGCATTGTTTAAACGTAAAATTATCTGATATAATATTGTATTCAATTTTGCTAAACAGGTACTGCCATGTAAATATAAAAAAAATCATGACTAAGGGTGCGGTCATTGGACAGCAATATTATATCAGGTTTAACCTTACGAAGTACGGACATCGTCATTACATAATCTTAAGAGTGACGAAAACGTCGTTCAACATTTGAGTTCTCTCTCGAGGGTCTCGATTGTAACCTTTATTTTGCAAACAGGGCAGGCGTCCTCCACAAATAATACAACTGTTGCATTGTTATTACCCACGACGTTGAGATTTGACGTAACGGTGTCATGTCAAATCCTACATCTGCTACAACGTTGCGTTTATGCTGAGTACGAAGCTTAACTTGCCGAAACCGCCATTAGACAATGTTCGGATCATTACAATGAGACTTCTCTCGAGATTTCTATTGCAACATATATTTTGCAAACAAGACAGGCGTCCGTGCTCAAAGCTTTGATGTGCTTGAGACGAAACGCCATTAGGGAAGGACGGCCAACCCCTTCTCCATAAACTAATAAATAGCACTTTCTGTTAGAGGTACTGCTAATTCCATTACTTAATGTTATTAGTAACCCTTTGTTAGCTATTTTTGTCAAGCACTCTAAAGATATGTCATTTGGTGAATGCTCTTGCATGAGCGATTCATCTGTAAGTGCACCCATGGTTCCTGCTTCATCAAATAAGGATCGCGGCTCTAATGCCATGGGCTGCTTTATATTACCTGTCTGCGAAATCTGGGCACTTTTATTCTTTAGCACACCTCCTTAGATGGCTGGATGTGTCTGCGCAATTAAGAATTGGGATGGATATATTTTTTTTCTGAGTGTGTTTAAACGACTTTATCATGTTATTTCTTTATTTCTAAAAGTTCAACATATAACATGTCTACACAGCCACTGTTTGTTTTGTCAGTAGATTGTTGTTTTGGTATAGTTTGCATTTTCTTTTTAAAACGATAAATCCGTTTGTTAGCTGGGGGATTTGTTACGAGTTTCAGCACACTTAAACCGGTTCCTATATAATTCTAAGTGAACGATATAAATAGTTGACTTTCGACCGCCGGTAGAAGCGATGTAATTCGTTCTTGTTGATCTTCCACAAGCCCATATTTTACAATTGAGTGTCTGGGGGATCTTGTCTGGATTCGGAATGCTTTTTGATTTTGTATTTTCTGGATGCCTTAATAGAAGGGTACCCCACGACACATTTTTCAAAAAGTTGTTAAATCACCTTAAAACAACATAACAAGCATGAAAAACAACAAAATAATGGTTTTTGAACATTAGTATTTTGCAAAAAGGTGTTCCATTTTTCCAAGCTAGCTGGGCTGTTCCTCCTTTTCTAGCCAGCTTGGAACAGAAAAGGAACACCTTTTGCGAAAATTGAAATGTTAAATATATCTAAAATACCTATTATATATTGCAAATAACAGTTTAGTATACAATTGCAAGCAGGTTCAATCAAGTTTGAAATAATAATTCTCAATATTTATTACGAAAATGAGGGAATTATCAAAAAAGTGTTCCTTAATCTGCTAAAATCTCCAAGCTAGAACGAATTTGCTCAAAATTTCCAAGCCAGCTGGAATTTGGTTGGGAACAGTTTTTTTGGGGAACAGCTCGTGGGGTACTCTTCTTAATAATATTGTGACAATTTTTAAAGAATAGTTTAAAGCGTATTTTAATGAGTAGTTAAGCTAAGCGGAAGTAACTGGTTTACGGGATATCGTAAACCTTTCAAATAAACTACTACGAGAACTTTTCAACTACAGTCTCAGTCTACCAATTTCGGACCATCGAAGCTAAAAAAAAATGGCAGCATTCTTATTGGGTGGGATCGGGAATATGCCTGATTAAATCCTGTCCTAATAATAAATAATAGGCTGCTAGAAAACTGTATAACAGTACCCATAGATATTTTGAGCATGTCTCGGGCATAAATATGATATGACCTCTATAAAACAATTTAGTCTGCTACCATGCGTGTAACTTATAAGATACTGGAGTTCATGTTCTTTTATCTATTTCCTGCGACAATCCATAAACACCCTATGCTGAAGAAATTTTACTATTTTGTTTCATATAATAGATTGAGTCAAGTCAGCCGAGGTATCGCCATTAAACCTATATTTCCTCAAGTAAAATATGACGTTACGTTGAAATGACATTGTAACGACGCCTTTGTATACACCTCCGGATGTAAGTTTTCTCTGGACTTCATAACGAAAGTGTTTGATGGTGAACGTATAGTGGCATAGTGCACCCATTCACTTATATGTGTATAAAATCTATGTATTTCATGAATTATTTCATGTAAAAAGTGAGATATGTCCTGCTTTAAGATGAGCTCAGGCATATCCACTATCCAACTGTACTTCAGGTATTCCCTTCTGGTCCAGTTTTGGTCCACCCTTTGCACTCTCCCCATCGGAATGAGTTACTAGATGTTAAGTGTTGGTTGTCAAAGGTTCATTGATCACGCCTCGTCACGCACATTATTAAGACGTCCGTGTCCAGAAAAAGAGCGACACGAAAGAGGCATTAAAATGCATATCAATTTAAATGTTGGGAGAAGTGGTCGGGACTTTTTTATTGTTGAAAATGTGATTTATTAGAGGCAGGGTCGTTTGTCCCAATCAGCTGTCACGATTTTTATGTGATTCATTACGAGCTCAAAAAGCCATAGGACGCTTTTGATGTGAGTTCCATAAGCTGCTCAAAATGATGAATATTTCATAAAATGAACTACAAACTTCCCACCATTCAAATTTTTTCCAAACACGTTTTGTATACCACAACATTAAATATATTTATTTATAAAATATCGAGATTACTTCGCGACATGTTCAAAGGATACAATTGACCTTATTTACCAACCTTAGGCAATTCAAATCGTATAAATGAATCACTAAACACTTCGTTTTTTAATTAGTAAACTGTAGAACACCCAAATCATCATACTGTAGTATTAGCCTATATGAGTTAATGCGTTTTTTTTTACATATTAGTAAACTGTAGAACACCCAAATCATCATACGGTAATATTAGCCTATATGAGTTAATGCGTTTTTTTTTTACATATTGAGATTTGCATACAACCTACCAAATGTAAGCTATACACATCGATGAAGTGATATATTTCATATATGCCTCTGATTTCGAAGTAGGCTCAATCCAGCCGTCAGATATTCTCTGCAATGTCTATGAAACTCATTCATTTCCTCTTGAAGTCCATAGATATGCTGAATTCTATGCTCAATATATCATAACTATTTCCATCCTTCTCTGGGCTCAATCTTCACCGACGCCGCAGTCCTGGGTCTAGAATAGGGCGGCGGCGGTGACATGCTGCCCTTTTCTTTCACCTTTTCCTTTTCCCCACTCCCCGCTGAAGTCCCCTCCATTGGTCCGCCCGTACTCAGCGCTCGTGCAACACGGGTATGTCGGTTTTTGGAGCGGCACAGCTTGTAGGTGTTGAGAATAATGAGGTCAAGGCCGAGTTCTAGGAATTCGCCGATTGTCAAAACGGAGAAGCCGATGAAGAGGCCAAGGATGCCGCCTAGGTCGCTTACCAGGTTGAAACTCTAAATAAATGAATTGAAATATGATGTAAATATTCCACGAATTTGAATTTTCAATGTTAAATAAGCAAATGGTATTGAAGTAGACTTATCAACGATTCTTATGCAAACATCAACGAGTATATATATATATATATATTCAAAATCATAATTGGGTTCATTTGGTGTGTCAACTTTTGACATTGGTGTGTCCATCACGTTATCGGCATAACAAGTAAAAATGCTACATCTATTCTGTGTGAGGACAATTTGAGGGCTCGTTCACCCGCTCCGAAAAAAGCGCAAAACAGACATTTTGCGCTTTAAACTTGAAGCCCCATTTGCATAAAACCATAGTAGTTTATTCCTTCTGTTCACCCAGAATTATGCGCTTTTATTTCGGGTGAACGCGCCTTAAGGGAAGGGTGATCATACAGTGCTCTTTCTTATTTTAATATCTTAACGGGGGCCATATTTATCAAAATCTAACTATGCTTACATTACATTGTGTGTGAAATTTTAAACCAAAGCCGGAAACATAAAATCAAATGGTTATAATTGTTTTTGGTATGTGCGTTCAAGCAATTCAAAGAGTTTCAAGCAGCGTTCTCAAGCATTAACCGGGATATCGACGTCGAATTTAGAATATAAACCTGCTTAGATTTATATATTACACATATATGACCCCTGGATTTTACTTCATGAAGTGTTATTTAACAGTTGCACTCATATAAATACGAACCTATAGCAAAGGTTTAACCATACAAACTACATATTACAGGTATCTAACCTCATAAGCCGCGACCTCGTCAATGCGTTCGTAATTGAACTCCTCGTAATAAATCACCGCCTTGATGAGATTCTTCTGGTACCTGTTCGGGTCATCACGGTCATTCAGAATGCGTCGCATGTTCCTGTTTTGTGACGCCAAAGCACCGAAGAGAGTCACCTGGTCAACGGAAATAAGTATTGAGCTTTATTAGCTGTCTATCTGTGATTGGATACACGTATTTGTGAAAGAGTCAGTACAATTTTTGATTAAAAATAACTATTTTTACTGAATATGTACAAACGCATATCAGATTGTAATAAGCAATGAGCATTCGTGTATTCTCAGCTGAGAGAGATGAGATCAGCTACATTGACCTTAAACCAATTTGACAGAATGCCGAATTATTTGAAAAACATCGGTCATAGTATGATGCTGTAGCACCGTGTCATTGCATTAAATTGTTGATCATCGCTTGAAATCATCGAGCAACATTATTTCAATATTCGATTTCGCTGCTGCACTGCCATTATATTTTTCCGGATGATATTATTGAAATTTATGAACTGAATAACGACGGGTTCACCATATGAAATGATATACCTTGTAATCCTCCGCTGGCCAGGAGACAGCGCTAGTGGTTGTCGTAAAAGTTGATTCGCTGCACGCGGTTGGGCAGTCGCACTTGAGGTCATTGTTCTGATAATCCTTCAACACTTCGGCCATGCACTCACCTATACAAGGTTTAAAACAGAATGTTATCATAATACGATTGATTTTTTTTTCGGTCTTTTTACTATGGTTACAGGTCGAAACTATGTAAATTGCCCCTGGAGAGGATACTTTGTCTAGCTAAGATATGCACCCCTCTCAAACACACGAAGTCCATATCTAGACTTTATATTCTGAAATGTAAGAGCCCATTATTGTTAATGTGGTTGTTAACCTTGAGCCACACTCCTATAACTAAACAGTATTAAATGAAAATTGGTCATCAACTTAATAAACACAAATGATGGCATATACATACGCTGTTCCTCATTGTCCTGCCTGCAAGTCGGATGCTCCCCTCCGAACGCCTCTCCTCGCCGGGGATAAGCGGGATCTGCGCATGAGCAGCGAGAGATCACGTGGTACTGCAGGCACGTTTTGTAGCATGCCGTGGAACTGCAAAAGGGTACATGTATATTTTATTTCATGTTTCCATTCGATATTGGTTTTAAGGAGCACTTATTTGAGATTTCAAACATAATAGAAACATGTTTATGTTGTTAATGTATTATAGTGTTGCACGGCTAAAAAATCTTACTAAATGTTTATTTTCTCGCCAACCACAAAACAAGATAGAATGATTTTTTGATGAATATATTCTAATAAAAAAGTTGCAAAACATATCTGGTTTTCAACTAAAACCTTTAAGATTTTTGGTAAAACTGTGTTTTTTCATATATTTGAACATACAGTTTCTTAACACTTACACTAAAGTCTAAATTCAGCAGAAATCCTTTATAAGTGGCCCCGAAATACTTGCCCCTCCTTCTTATGTGTCTGATCATAATTGTTTTGATTTTGATATGAGTGACATTTAGAAACATGACATGTAAAAGTCAATTATAATTAAGTCTAGACAGCCTCGCGGGTTTGCAGATTTAATCCAAATGGTCATTGGGTGTCAGGTGCCTAGATACATGCACGAAAAACTAAGGGGGAGATAGGATCGGGTTTGGACACTTCGGCCCCTACCACTTCGGCCCTACAACTTCGGCGTATAACCACTTTGGACCTTTCCTCCCGTTAAAAAAAAAAAAACATTTCAGCCCCTCGTCTACACACTTCGGCCCCTCGAGAAAAAAAAAAACTCGCAAAAGACACTTAGGCTCTTTGTAAAATACATTTAGGCCCTGCTTCTTCGGCG
>LQRL01080955.1:7414-25798 GCA_001703475.1 Hydroides elegans | reverse complement strand
TCAAATCATATTCAAAATATCAAAATACATCACATCGGAAGCGATTACACAGAAATATTGTATAATGTTCAAATGCACTTATTTATTTAACTGCATTTTTATTTTATTTAACACCATGTTTGTCAAACTGGTTTATATGAAATGCATACCGGCCAAAACAGACCTTCGTTGAATTAATCTACAGAGTTCGTAACACGCTAGAGGCGCACACGGCGATACACAACCGCCGTTTCGAAACGTAAGGGTTCGCAGCTCAGACAACACGTGGCGAGCACAAAGGGAACCGCCCTCTGAACGAGTTTGTGGTCGACTCTGCATTATACGCATACCGATTTTATCTAATTCAGGAATAAACAGTTGTGTTCCTATTTCTTTAATGATGTATCCATAACTGTAAACGTCATGTTGTGGACCAGCAATTGCATCATATGCCAAAGAAGGATCCATCTGAAATATAAAATATGAAAGATCTCTAAATATTGAATTGTTTTCTTTTTGTCTTAATATTTGAACAAATAAATCGAGAGCATGAAAATAATTTAAAACATTGCAAATTGAATTGTGTTATACGAACTGTTTTGGCCATCTATTGTGACGTAACAATCAGGTCGAAATATTTCGGGATACA
Organism: Hydroides elegans; assembly: GCA_001703475.1. Classification (NCBI taxonomy): domain Eukaryota; kingdom Metazoa; phylum Annelida; class Polychaeta; order Sabellida; family Serpulidae; genus Hydroides; species Hydroides elegans. The sequence goes on along the minus strand of LQRL01080955.1, from coordinate 25,170 downwards.
CTACAAAACATAAAGTTGCGCTTCTGTGACGTAATTAATATTTTCCAATAATCGAATAATCATGTGTTTTCAATAAATTTTCTCAGAAAAATGAATACCAAAGAAACATAATTTGAGGGATTTTTCTGTTATGAATTTGAGTAGTCTCAACATTACTTCACAAGAATTTAAGGAGGTTGATATCTAATTTGTGTGACATCAATGTCAACAAAATAGTTTGATATACATAAAAAGACTATAACATGACAAACAAATTTGGTGTAAGTGCTTGTCCTTCTAGCTTAGTGTCAATAAATAGCAAAGCTGCAAAGGACATTTTAGTTAAACACTGTTTTATTGAAATTCATTTATTGTACAATACCAAATGAATATTGTATATCTGGAAAATCAACATACATGACACGGTAGCGGAGTATCGTCGTATCCATGGGCACATGCTGGAAGGGGCTCCTGGACCAATCCCTTCAACACTTTAGAAGCTGAATAATCGCCATAACAAGCATGTGCAAATCCTACTATGCTAGGATCATAGAAATATCCATGCTGATGCACTAAGATGCTCTCCATATTTAAGTCACCAACGACAACTTTTTCTTCATGAATTGTATGAAGCTTTTGAAGGAGCTCTCGAACAAGATTAATCCAGTCATACCATCGTAGGCTTGAAACTAGAAATATGTTGCGTCGCGTGATTTCAGTTTGAATAAAGGTGGCCAGATCTGAAAATAATATGAAAATATGATTAATTGAGGAATAAAGATTTATTTTGTTTCGTAGCACATTGAGGTTGCATTTAAAACAGTTATTATATATATATATGTTTCAAAGGGGGAGTTCATAACTTGTGAACTACTGATTTTGCTTCTTAGAAACGATTAATCTCTTCCAACACACATGTTTCCCCCCGTTTTAACCCTTCTGGACGTAGACTATAAATGAAAAAAAAATATATATATATATTAATTATTCACCTGTAGGAACCGATGTTTCCATGGTAACATATTCAGAAACGGTCACCCACTGACAATACTCCTGAGACTCTTCTACCACCGCGAGACCATGGAACTTCGGCATTATTCGCCTGTGATCTAGATGCTGCATCATGCCAGCTTCCCTAAGTATATCAACATCGCGAAATCCAGGTGCCATCTTAAAGAATGTTATAGCGACCGGATGCATCTGTTGATAAAGCGTGGCGGGGGGACTAAGGTATCCAAGGAAGGTGTCTCTGGTTTCTGATGTTGACAACTGTATAGGCTGTCCATATTGGAAGATGAATCCTAATCGATCGCCTGTTTCAATTTTAATATAATTTAAAGTTTGATATTAACTATATTATTCAATCATTACTCAAAATTCAAATAACCCATGCATTTGCAATTATTTTTTAAATTATAATTAATAGTATAGATAAATATAGCTAGACTTATAATTATATGGCTGTATTTAAATTAATTTAAGAACAAAGGTAACTCGTGATACATGAAAAATAATATCTCAAATGCGAACATACCAGGTATGAATCTTGGTATCATTGGGATCGATATCATAAGACTTGGATCATTGGTCAACCATTCTCCAATATTTTGTCTAGCTTTTTCTGCTACAATATGCAGGAATTTAGGTAACTGGTTGTAATAATGCTTCAGCTCTACTGTAAAACGATCTGAATCATCTAAATGTTTTGGATCCCCTGATGCGATTGGAACCAAGCAGTGTATAAACCAGAAGGGGATCGGACGACCTTCCCCGTGGACGCTATCCGTCTCCATGGACTGAGAGGTATCACCTATTGCGTTATTGTTCATATCATGCACGAGCTGAAGCGTGGATGGTCTGAGAGCTAAAATCATGTCATGATCTTGGTCCTTGCCGTCACCATCGTTTCGTGCTTTTAATCGGGACCTCCATTTTGCACGTTTTCGAATTGAACTTGGTGGTAGGAAGCGACCTATAGAAGCATAAATAGAAGATCATGTTTATTTATCATCACTTATAAAAAGTTTAAGGTGGGGTCAGCGGGGTCTTGGCGTCTGCGTCTGCGGAATTGGATTGGTATGAAATATAATAAATCCAGCGGAATTCGAATTTGACGCAGGCCTCAAATCTTGCGAAAAGTGTTCAGCGGGGGCTTCGCGTCAGCGGAATTCAGAATTAAATGGTATAAAACAGAGTAATAAACAAAGACTTAAACTGATTAAGTCCGCGTCTGCGTCTGCGGTTTTGATTCCGCGCAGCGGAATATCATCCAAACATTAGAAATTGTCAAACATAACAGCCAATATTTATAAAATTTAAGAAACCTTCATCGCTATCTCAAATTGTATATGTTTCTTTATAGCATAGACTACAGCAGTGCATATATTCATTACATTTAATTATCAGTAAAATCTTAATAATATCTTAAGTATAATCATGATTAATTTATATCCATGCATCATTAAAGGTGTTGAATGTTTTTTTTTACTTCATGTCTACATGTAAACAAGCAATATGTGTGGTCTCAAGCTAATCAGAAGGACCAATACCGATTACAATAGGCTTCTTTGCTGAAAAAAGATTGCCACACATTGCCATGCACGGTACCTATAGATATTCTAGTTATATTTAAAGGATTCTCTCAATTAGAATCTATATATATCCCTGCCTTACAATATGTTACCCCTTGTTCTTGACCACCACAATATATCTGTAAATACTTAGGCTCTGTTATCAAAAGTGATTAGATCTCATTTAGTTCAATCCTATTTTTGAAAATGTCAAAATTTAGAAGACTGACAAAAGAAGAAAATTTCGAATTTATTGAGATGGTACAAGCATATCCACCTCTTTATGATGGTAAACTCACAGAATATAAGGATAAAGTACTTATTATAAAGCAAAGTTCAATTTAAAAAATAATATCTTGAAATCGAAACAAATAAACCGCTGGCCGGTGAACAGTGATTCCGCCGGCGGCAAACAATGACGCTGACGCCAAAATCCCGCTGCCCCCACCTTAATATTCTCCAAAAAAATAACGTCTATATTACAGACTAAGATATACAAATATGTTCCATTAACATAGATAAAAAACAGAAAAGATATCTACTAATGAAATTGAATTAAGTGAAAGAATATTTTGTAAAGTAGTTCATTATTACATATAAATGTGATTTAACAGTAGACATTAATGTTGTTAATATAATTAATTACTACTGTTAACAATAAAGCGATTCCAATATGGATTTTACCTCCGGTGAGGAAATGGACTGCTTTCTCGAAACCATAAAATAGCGTTGATATGCTGTCTTTTGGAACTGACCATATTTTGAACTACAAAATGTAAAGAACAGTTCATAACAATATTATGCAAAAATGTACATTTAGAACAAATTTACGGTATATGTAAACATTATATGGGAATACAATCGCACGTATTTATAATCAATTGAGTATATATCTATTCAAATTATCGAAACATTAATTCTTGATATTCTTTGCTGATTGCATAAAGTCTATTATTATTTACTTACCAAAGGTCTGTCGTTTAATGTAGTCCTGTTACTTCTACATTTATTATAAGTATGAACTGTAGTGTATCTTGGAACCATATCAGCTTGTCTTATTATAGGACATCTATTTATATTAATATATACAAAATACGAATGACCTATGTCATCATTCCGCCCTCCAAGACATGGTTATGATTGCAATATTTGCTGATTTTTTAATGGTTGTCCAGGTAAATTATTGATTGTCTCGCTAAAATGATCTCATGTTTATGACGACATAAAAATTCAGATTATGACGCAACAGAGATAATTATAGGCATTAACCGCTCAAAAACAACATTATTAAAATAGATTTGATTGTCAGTTCAATTACATGGCATGAAGAGAATACAATCGCATTTCGCATGAATAATCAAATTTTGATATTTAAAAATAAATTAAGTACATAGAATTATATTCAAATAAATCTATTGGTCGAACATAACCATGGGTTTATGCTCGCTCTAAATGCCCCGAATGAACTTATTGATTTGACATACTTCTATTTATAGAATATGATTCGCTTCCTCTTGCTTATTAGAAGTGTCATACGGCCGACATAAGCTGTCATCGACATAAATAAAAATATTGGATCAATGCCGACCAAAGTTTGCAAGGAATGGTTCATGAGTAATTGTAGACCTGTTTACATATTTTTTCTTATTGTTTCTTTGCCTGAGTTTTCGCTTAAACGGTACTCTATTTTGTAAGAATTAAAAATAAGGATGTGTAGACTACACCATTTTTATTTGCGAAATTGGTAATGAGATATATAGAATGAAAGATGTGAAAAGAGAGCGTGAAGAAAATGTAGAATCGAAGATAAAAATCAAATGAGACATCAAGCAAGATAAACAGGGAAGAGAGAATCTCCGAGAAGGTGATTGACAGGAAAAATAGGTAGGGTGGAATAGAACACGATTGGGAAGTGGATGAGGCGAATGTTGTTTTATTTTCTGAGATACATATTATATATTTGTGTAATTACCTACTCGTCCCATATTTTGCAAGCATAATATAGTTATTTATGACGTAACGGCATTGTTTCCAATTATTAATTGCGTCATAATCATTACCCATAATCCCACATCTATATCGTTATAGTTACACTCTTCAGATCATCGCTTTGCTTTCAAAGTGTCAAGCGGCGTTTTTGAGAATACAAGTTTATTTGTGATTAGCAATAAATTACGGTTTTGAAATGACAAATGTTGACAATATGCTTACTTATTTGGCCGATTTTGCTACAACAGCCGAAGGCTTGTTCAATGGAACCGACGATGAATGTTGGTTTTTGACATTAGGTAAGAACATATCAAATATACTTATATGATCATCGATAGAATAGAGTGTTCATTGATTGAATCAACCACTTTACATGCAGAAATTTGCTCAGTTATAAGATAAGTGGCTTTCATTTCTAATATAAAATTAGTAATTTTAAAAGGAAATGAGAATGATATTGAATATATGTTCATGTCATTATTACAACCTTTTTTCTGCTAACCAGGCGTGTCGAAACCGAGCGAACCCTCAGCAGAAGGAGACCACAATGATTCTGAATCACATTTGTTCGAAATCGAAGATTTTGGCGCTGGTAGCGACCATACGATCGACGAGAGGGATGAGGCAGGAATGGTCGGATGGTTGAGTGAATCTGTCTTCGCTTCACCAAAGAAGCCTATTTCAGTATTGAATGCTTTCGAATTGCCATCCGTTGAGTCAGATTCAGAATTTGAAGAAAACATCATCGTCTCAAACATCGAATTGGAGATGGATGCCGTTAATTTAGAAATGGCAAAGTCGAAGCTATCATCTTCGAAGAAATTGAGAAAGGCTTCATTGGTTCGATTGGTGCGCAAAGGACGCAAGATGGTTAATAGAATCATCAGCTTTATAGACAATAATGCATTTATCAAGACGGCACCCATAATGAGCCCTATTGCATTTTGTTCGATTATGTGTGCTGCAAATAAAGTATGAAATGAAATTTTATTATGTTTTATTTTGTAATTTTCTTACGCATCCCTTCTTTTCTTCCTTTGATAACTTTGAAATAAACACACCATAGATATCAACATTTATTCATCCAATTGAATATAATTTAAAACTGACACCTAACTATTTCGATTAAAGAAAATTAAACAATAGCAACTTAGGAATGATAAGAAAGGTTCAAAACAGATTATTTGTCTTAATAAAACAAAATATTGTATTAACAGTTTTCTGTTTTTATTTATTATTAAATTTATTATAGTTAAATATTTTACAGCAAAGTAATAGTTATTTTATCACACAATAACCTTTTCACGATCTATTTTTAAATTTGGTAATCAATGTCGATTTCAAAATACAAACGATCAAACGTTTCTGGATCAATTATCTTCCTGAAAATCTTAAAATTCATCAAAGAACAGCAAAACGTTGGAATATACATGTACAAGAATATTTTTACAAGTATATGTAATAAATAGAGGATATGTCATAATCCAAACTTATATAATAACCTTAAACCCACTGCATGTTAATTCGCTCCCGGAACGGTGAAGCCAACGGGTTCTGTTTCGGCGAGTCCGAAATAATCGCCGAGTTGCTCATGCGTCGTCGACGATCTAGTTCCCAATAATCCTCGTGTGGCGACATCATGCGGTGGTTTTGCGAAGCACGAGTTGTGACGTCCTCGCTAGAACTGTACTGTCGGGACACATGTGACTCGGTTTGTTTTCGGCGAGGCGAAGTGCTAATAATGAGATTAGATACGTTGTTCTGTGAGTGGTGGAAGACGTTGTTTTTTTGACAGGAACTTTGACACAAGCAACTGGCGGGGAGTGGGAACCGGTATGCAGGGGTCTTTTCTCATGTTTTTCCATGTTCCAGTATGTCCTTGCTGAACAAACACGTCGTCTTCGTTCTGAGAATCGACATGCTCTACTGGTTTGTCCGGAAAACTCAAGTTCTCCATCATGATTGCCAATCGGATAAATTTCTCGGTTGCAGTCGTGTTTTCTTTATGACGTAAGGGCATTGTTTCTAATGATTTATTGCGTCATAATCATTACCCATAATCCCACATCCATATCGTTATAGTTACACTCTTCAGATCATCGCTTTGCTTTCAAAGTGTCAAGCAGCGTTTTTGAGAATACAAGTTTATTTGAGATTAGAAATAAATTACGGTTTTAAAATGACAAATGTTGACAATATGTTTACTTATTTGGCCGATTTTGCTACAACAGCCGAAGGCTTGTTCAATGGAACCGACGATGAATGTTGGTTTTTGACTTTAGGTAAGAACATTTTAAATATACTTATATGATGATCGATAGAATAGAGTGTTCATTGATTGAATCAACCACTTTACATGCAAATATTTGCTCAATTATAAAATAAGTGGCTTTCATTTCTAATATAAAATTAGTAATTTTTAAAGGAAATGAGACCATATTAAATAATATTGAATATATGTTCATGTCATTATTGTAACCTTTTTTTTCTGCAAACCAGGCGTGTCGAAACCGAGCGAACCCTCAGCAGAAGGAGACCACAACGATTCTGAATCACATCTGTTCGAAATCGAAGATTTTGGCGCTGGTAGGGACCATACGATCGACGAGAGGGATGAGGCAGGAATGGTCGGATGGTTGAGTGAATCTGTCTTCGCTTCACCAACGAAGCCTATTTCAGTATTGAATGCTTTTGAATTGCCATCCGTAGAGTCAGATTCAGAATTTGAAGAAAGCATCATCGTCTCAAACATCGAATTGGAGATGGATGCCGTTAATTTAGAAATGACAAAGTCGAAGCTATCATCTTCGAAGAAATTGAGAAAAGCTGCATTGATTCGATTGGTGCGCAGAGGACGCAAGATGGTTAATAGATTCACGCGCTTTATTGACAATCATGCATTTATTAAAACGGCACCCATAGTGAGCCCGATCGCATTTTGCACGTTGTTTTCTGGTTTAAATAAAGTATGATACAAAAATTATTTATTGTTTTTTTTTTCTCTGACTCATACTCTCTGTGCTCTTCCTTTATAACTCAGAAATAAACACAACATTAATATCAAATTTTATTCATCCATTGAGAGACTATTTAAAACTAACAACTAACTATTTCAATTTAAAAAAAAAAGCAAATTCGGAATAAGAAAGGTTCAGTACAAATAATTTATCTTAATAAAATAAAACATTGCATTTACAATAATTGTTATTTGTTATTAGATAATTCAATATTTTATAACAAAGTAATATTTGTTTTCTCGCAATGACCTTTCTACAATCAATATTAAAATTTGGTAATCAATGTCGATTTTCAAATACAAAAAAAAAAAAAGAATAATAATAAAAAATCAAAAGTTTCTTGGTAATTGCCTTAAAGTAGTCTTCTGGAAATCCTTTATTTAATCAAAGAACAGCAAAACGTTGGAATATACATTTACATGAATATTTTTTACAAGTATATGTAATGAATAGAGGATATGTCGTAATCAAAACTTATATACACTAAAACTAAATAAAAGAGTATATACAACACCAATATAAATAAGATCTTATTTAATATTTCAGTACATTTGAAAAACCCCTAAACCCACTGCATGTTCCGCTCTACTTCTATAAACTTAAACTAAATATAGCGAAGATTTTTTTAACAAAAACCTAAAACAAAATATTCGTAAATGCATCGATGCTTATAACTATGGTCACATGAAAATAAATGCAAAAGTTGGAAGTCTTAGGTAGAACTCCTAACCATTAAATGCACCACCCTAAAAACGCGACCAGTTTTTGAACCACTTTTTATTCTTCATAGAAATAGCACAACAAGTATATATATTTACACCAAAACATAAATTATGGCCAATTTTTATCAAAAATGGCCATAATTTATACTTATGTGTAAAAATATATACTTGTTGTGCTATTTCTAGGAAGAATAAAAAGTGGTTCAAAAACTGGTCGCGTTTTTGGGGTGGTGCATTTAATGGTTGGGAGGTCTAGATGCATTTAAAATGCTCGACCTAAACCCACTGCATGTTAATTCGCTCTCTAAACAGCGACACCAATGGGCTTTGCAGTTTGGGCGAGTCCGAAATAATCGCCGAGTTGCTCATCGGTCGCCGTCTATCTAATTCCCGATAATCCTCGTGTGGCGACATCATGCGGTGGTTTTGAGAAACACGTGTCGTGACGTCATCACTAGAACCGTACTGTCGAGAGACACGTGACTCCGTGCGTTTTTGACGCGGCGAAGTGCTGGTAATGAGATTTGAAATGTGGTTTTGTGAGTGGTGGGAAACATTGTTTTGCGACAAAAATTTGGAAACCAGCAAATGGCGGGGAGTGAGCACCGGTGTGGAAGGATGCTGTTCAGTGTTCTCGATTGTTCCAGTATGTCCTGGTTGCACAAACACGTAATCTTCGTCCTGGCTATCGACGTTCTCTTCTGATTTGTCTTGATCGCCAGTGCCTTCTTTCTCGAGTGACGATGCGTTGCAGTCGGTGCTATTGGTGTCGCGTTCTGATACATTCGTCTCGCCCTTTTGTACTTCGTGGATCACAACCTCAGTGGCCTGTTCGCTGTTAAAAGAACATATAAACATTTTATATAGCACTTTAAAACATAAGTTTGATTCCTACCGAGTTTTCTAATCCCAAAATTCACAGCTTAAGATAACTGATTAAAATTGCGACCATATAGTGTTTCCAATCTGGAGTGTGCAATCAATAATGTGCTTTCTTCTTTTAGTTCTTCGAGTTATTCTTTTTTTCTTAAAGGTTACTTAACTTACTTAAACCAGCGATATAAATTTAAATCAAAGTTTATTACTCACCCTGCATTCTCATTGCAACCATCCACAGTTGCCTCCTCCTCCGACTGGAGGTTGAAGCTGAGGTAGGCGTCCTGTTCTTGCAGGCAATTCTCGAGCATGGCATCCAGGGACTTGTGTAGACTGGTGAAGGTCGGTCTGTTGACAGGGGCTGCGTTCCAGCAAGAGCGCATCAACTCGTACCTGAATCGATATTGAGATAATGCATATATTTGGTTAAGGTTTAATCACTATATATGCACAATAATTTTTGAAATATGAATTCGAATATATACATATATATCGTCGTGCTATTCAAAATACCCTGTGACGTTCAATTGCATTTTGCTGCGCTATAAATTCATTATGTCGCGCAGATTATGTAAATAAGTACGTTTGGAAGGCAATTTGAACCTTTACATTTTTACACGCCTCTATATTTTCGTGTATCTATGACAAAGTATTAGCAAATAGACTTACAAAGCAAGGCTGCAATTCTCCGGTCGTTCCATTCTATAGCCTTCTCGCAGCAGACGAAAGAGTTCCTGGTTGTTGATGCCCGGATACGGTGTGCCACCCAAAGTCACGATTTCCCACAGCAACACACCGAAGCTCCACCTGTAAAACAAAGTAAAAAAAATGGATATAGTTAATATATTAATATATTGTGAATCAGGTATACATGATTCAAAATAAAATACCTAAATATAACAAAAATAGTTTTTTTTTGCCGTAACAATATAGAATATTCTTGTGGTTTCCGCATTCATTTAGTCTTATAATCTAGTCTTAAAATCGTCGTGAATCTGGTTTCAAACTATAACACCGTCAGCTATCAGCTTTTTTCTCAAATATAAGCGATTATAATAATAAATGTCGTTATAACACTTACACGTCGCTCTGCGTGGTATAAATCTGATCGAATATGGCCTCGATGCTCATCCACTTAACCGGAACCTTTCCCCCAGTGCACTTCCGGTAGAGACTGTCTTCGTACACGTCACGTGTCAGACCGAAATCCGAGATCTTGACCACGTGATCGTCGCAAACCAATATGTTTCTGGCTGCCAGGTCACGGTGGACGAACTTCTTCTGGGCGAGGTATTCCTATTTAAAGAATAAAATAATTTTGCATAGTTCATTTTTCTTGATGTTATTTCAATTTACCCATAAACGTATCGTTGCTTTATCTTTTTTAAAAACATTTTTTTCAGCTTTTAATAAAACCGACTTTATAAATGTAAATTAAATAAAGTAGATTATACAGTTTTTTAGAATAATGTACTTTTTTTTGACATTTTTGTATTTTTTTGGACATGTATGGTTGAAAACATGGAAAATATTGTCCCTGTTGCTCACCATTCCAGTTGCGACCTGTCGGGCGTATGAAAGAAGTCGCGTCTCAGATATTTCCTCTTCTAAGAGCGCATCTGCTGTTGATACTTGAGATTGACGTCGGACTTTGTCATCGTCGTCGTCAGTTATGTAGCCACTTGGTGGACGGACGTCGCTGTATCGATCTGTATAGAATACACGTATTAGATGCTTATACACTGTATTCCATTTTTATTGCTTACACATACGCCGAATTATGGTTAAAATTGTCTCCTTATTTTACTCCAGACAAAGCGGACATCTGCTTTGCTTCTCAAAGGACCTCAATTTGCAGATGAGACCATTCTCTAAATATATACAAAAGGTTTAAAATCATCGTCGAAATTGGAATACCTAGTGTATCTGAGCTGCGCAGGCTAGATTGCGCAGATCTGGTCATTGATCGTCCGTCGCTCTCACTACCACTTCTACTTCCACCCACCAGGTTTAGCATCGGGTAGAACTAAAATATAAAATTGCATTAATTTTATAGGGCTTTGAAGGTAAACGAGTTTGAAAGTTTGAATTAATTATAAATTTTCATGGAAAGAGGGAAATTATCAAAACATTTGTATTCGCTTTGAAAACAAGTTCAATCCTTGATATTAATTTTGATTCATATAGGAGCATAATGAATTCAGTCACATACCTTTTCCCTTAGTTTCCTCAAATAATTCTTGAGGTCGCCATGTCGACAGTAATCCATAACGAGGCACAAACGGTCTCCCGTAGTAACGCATGCTACCATGGACACTATATTGCCATGGCGCCCTAGGCTTTTCATCAATTGAATCTCCTGGAGAAGGTTGTGGCGATCTTCGTCAGATGGAAAATCTGAACAAGAATTTAGAATATTATAATAGCAACATGATAGTTTATTAAATGTAGTCGATATAAATTTTAATTACAGCTGTCAACTAATTTCTTAATATGTGCCGCTCTGCAAATTAATGACCAAAGAAGCAAATAGTTTTTCATTTCTGATGTCAATAAAATTATCAATAGAATTAATAGAATAAGCTGGCAATGAGAACATTGCAATAATCAAATTCACATTTAACCATATCTGTGATTTCTTTGAAGTTTACCTTTAGTCATCTTGATGGCAACCGTCATGGGCAAGACAGGCTGCTGGCTCGCCATCCAACCAGGAACCGTTTTCATGCTGCCTTTAACAACCTATAAATAGAAAGTGTAAAATGAAAGCTGATTTATTATTGATGAGCTTCATTGACTTCATCAATTCACACATCATATCAGAACTTTAAAATTGTTTTTTTTTTCTATTATGATTCGCTTCCATTTAATATACTGTAATTAACTCAAAAATACCTTATACAATACAACATAAGCAATTATCAACGCCATTTGTAGAAAGGCGAACAAATGTTAAATACTAACCTTTCCAAAAGCACCTTGACCCAAAATTGAGCCAAAGGACAGCAGTAACGAGTTTATCTCAAACTCGTCTTTTGGTGAGAATTCCAGATCCAGACAAACGTCCTCTTCTTTCGTTTCGATGACACCTTTTGACATCTGTCAACGAAAAATAGTGTTTGATTGAAATGCTCTTCATAACATGTATACTGGTGTCCGATATCGAGAGAAATTTAAGATTTTGCATTTTACATTCATTTTATTCCTTATTTTGTTTCGCATCATAAGATCTACACAAAGTGTTATTTTGACTATAATTTTACTTTGTGAGATGTTAATGATTATCGAAGATTAACAATACTTACAGAGACAGTATGGTATAATGGATTCCGGCGAACCAGCCCTTCGTCTGATGTATACTTTAAATAAATGGAATACACAAAACATAATTAATACAAAAACACCATAGTGCTCGAAACCCCCTATTTATCCGATAAAATTATGTTATCGAGCAAAAAGTTATCGAAGATGCTGTAGCTAAAATTAAAACTTATGTTATCGAGCAAAAAGTTATCGAAGATGCTGTAGCTAAAATTAAAACTTATGTTATCGAGCAAAAAGTTATCGAAGATGCTGTAGCTAAAATTAAAACTTAAAAATTGTCAATGACAGAACCACATAAATTAGATTTTTAGTGACCGAATTTTATATTTAAAATTCAATTTAGATAAAAATCTACTCTTAACACGTGTGTGATATTTTGAAACATGTATTTTATACAAATATTTAGATGGATTAGTCGTTCGACAAATATGCCAGTAAAACATATATTCTTATTCACCTTAGCCAGAATGGAGCGACAGAGTTTGCCCTTTCGATATAGCCAATAGGCGCCTCCGAGACATCCGACGGTAGCTAGGCAGCATAGACCAGCGGCTATAGTGGTTGCTACTCTTGCATTGAAGCCGTCTAAAAATAGCAGATTATAGACAAAATAATAATAAGACTACGTAAAATTATTTTTATCGAAAATTCTCAGTAATTGACACATCGTTGTAGGTGTATTTCGATTATCACAATACCATTTATGAAATTTTGAATCTTGAAATCTTGAAACTGCCAAGAGAATGAATAAATCCCTAAAAAGTTATAATGAATCGTTCTAAAGATACATTGATAAATTTACGTATATCGACATTATGTAGGATCCATATTACCTGTATGAATGGGCTTGCGATCAGGCTGGTCCGTGTCATCCCTGCATTCTCTACTTCGACCTGTAATTCGAAGAAAACATCACCTTTAACGCCATATAAAGGTTTTTATTGGATATTTTAGTATCACTTTATATACGAATACTCATTTATCGCCCCTGTTGTTGTAGCTTTGTAAATTCACATATCGTGTATTGTTTTTATTTCATTCCTAAAAAAAAAACAACAACCTGAATTTGAAAATTAATAAGTTGTTCGACGACGCCCACTGGAGCTGAAGTTTCATGTTGAATGCGAAATCGATATCTCCAAAATATTTTGTTTTTGCAAATTTTATTAACTCATTGTTTTAGTATGAGAAAAAATAGATAAATACCGGTAGTGTTGACATAAATGGTGTTTGGAGGACTGGGCCCTGCTGCAGAAATTGCGATTACACGAAGGCGGTATACGCTATTTACGTGAACGCTCTCTAGAAGAAATTCAGTCGTGTCCTGTTCAAAACAAATTATCTTATTGTTTATAAGGAGATGTTACCATGTGAAATAAAAAAGCAAAATGAAAATTATTGCAGTTAAAAATATGATATAACATTCGAACCAGAATTCATAACCGTATGGGCGAAATATATTAATTGACAATCACGTGCTTTGAGTGTTATTTATTTTATTTGTTTATGTATTTAGATATTGTTTGCACACATTTAAACATTTTATTCATAATTTATTTTACTTAGATTTTCAAAGGACTATAAATCATGTTACATACCTGAGATAGCCTGACGCTGCCGACGTCCTGTGCCCCTGTCACCAGCTGATGTCCGATGAAAACGGGCTCCTTCCTCCAATGAATCTCGTAACCTAAGATGGCGTTACTTCCGTTCTTAAGATGTGGGACGGGAGACCACGTAATATTGTAGACATGGTAACAGTTGGGCGATGTGGTGTTTTGGTTGGTGGTCTCAGAAATGAAGGTAGCGGTAACGGTGTCGAGCACCTCAGGAGCTAAAATTGACCATAAATACTTTATTTTATCTCGATACACATAAAATGAATCAGTCATGAACTCCGCAGAAATGTTGAATATTTAGGTGCTCTGCCAAGAAATTGATAAAATCACATTACATCTACGTTTTGTGCTGCCTGTTCCCTAAATTATGGATAGCATTTTTACTTATTTGAGCCGACACCTTTGTGAGAATAGTTGACGGTCTCACGGACATTTCTGAAAAAAAGATTTAACCCATTTTTTCACTTACCACACATCGCATAGTCATATCCCGTAGCCTCTAGACACGTCATCGTATTAAGCTCAGCCACGGCCGTGCGCCCACTACACACGAACTCAGCTGTGCACGATGCCAGATGCACTCGGTAGTTGGTGGCGAACGGGAGGGGTCCGAATTCGTACTTGAAATCGGGAAGCTGCAAAGATAAATAAATATCAATTAATCGGTTCAATAAAACAAATACATGTCAAAATATTCACTTGAAAAAAAAACGCGGTCTTCAGGAAATTATATCGTCGCTGTCTTGGATCTAGTAGTTATTTGGTAACCAACACTTTGAACAATTAATATTGTATCTTTTAACGCGTTTGAAATATGTATGCGTTATACTTACGACGTCGATGCGTCGTTCGATGGGAGACAAGGTGTCAGAGTCGGGCAAAAGAAGCAGCTTATACTGGCACACAGAACCGTCTGTTGGTGGTTGCCAGGAGAGACGCACATAAACCTGGTTGTTCACTACAACTTGTTCATCTACAGTCACGGAAGCTGGTGGCCCAGGTCGGAAATTACCTAGAAAGATAGTAATGTACCGTAATTCTAACTGTCATATATAACGAACATACATTTGGTTACAAGAAGTTTATAAATAATCTGGTGAAATGTAAACTTAAAGTTAAAATTGATTTTTCCCAAATCGAATAGTTTTACATATCTTTTAATATATCACATTCACAGATGAATTTATTCTAAACAGTGCTATCGAAGCTCATCACCGAGTATATAACCTTTATCATCGATACATTTCGAAATCAAAAATATTTATAGAATACAATCAAATATATTTACTTGGAATAGTGCGGATCCAATCTGTCAGCGACGAGGGTCCTGCAACACCATCAAACAACACGGGCGTCACTCGGAACTGGTACAACGTACTCGTGTTCACCACAATCGGTACCATGCCTTGCAGCGTCTGTAATAGTGCGTTATGATAAAAAAGTAATGTTTTACTCAAAGAACTGACAAAAAGCAAACACAGCTACCTCAGATTATGATAATATAAACTATTAATTTTTGTGTTATGTTTATGGATAAGTCAATATTTTGATTTGCTCATTTTTTTTATGGAATTTTGACAGGTCTACGTTATATCTTAGGAATTGGGGCACTACCTTATGCATTAGAATACCTTATAAATATCTCAAAAATAAAATGATCAGAATACACACCGCAAATGCACTCCACTGCGTTACTTGTTGCTTCCTGTTCTGCGCGCGAACCTCCACCACGAATGACAGCGCCATCTGTTCAGTCGACCACGCGCCCCAGATGGACTCGACGGCCCAGCGGAAGTAGACGCGGGTTTCGTGCGGATAGTTGGCGTATGCAGCCTGGCAGTGGAGGTTGGGGTCGATGACTTGGGCGATGTGTGAGGACTTGGCTGGTTCTGAAATAGGAAAAAAAATATTATGCTACATGAAGAATTTACAGTGAACATTCTTTGAATTGCATATAAGAATGTAAATTTGATTTTAACTCGATATGTTCAAAATGATGTTTAGCATTGTATGTAATAAATAACTATTTAATACTTATTCATCTTGTGATATACTTGATATTATTGATACACTTATGAATGATCTAACATTCAAGTTGCTCATTTCAAAATATATGATATTATTTTCATTATAACAAATATCACAACAAGAATATAATATACAAATGATATCAAAAATCAAACCACATCTCACCTGATGTAAGGAGACTTCGCATCTGCCATTCGCTGATGAACTCACAACTGGCGTAACACGCCTCGCTTGTCTGGAAACAATAAGTTCGAAATATAATCTGATTCGATGAAATATAAAAAAAAAGATATAATCATAAACTGTCGAATCTTACGCGCTCATACAGTTTTACAGGTGAAAAATGCAATGCAATAATGTATACTCATGAATGTTTTATGCCCAATCAAAATGCACTCACGCAGTGTTGTTGACATTGCTCCAGACTTTCATCAGTGTTCCTGCATTGGGTGAAGCACTAAAATAAGAACCTATATTTTAGTTATTGTTGAATAAATAAGTATTGTTAAATTTAATGAATTTTTAAACTTCAAACATTACAATCTTGTTCTCCCTTCCAATTAACCTGTCGTAAATGATTGGTTCTACTCTGTTTTATTATATGTTTTATAAAATATAATCTTAATAAATAACAGCACGATTAACCCATATAACAATAAAGTCGTCTTTTGGAAATATATTTAAACCAACCGCTACGTCCTTACGACCGAGCTCGCGATTTGCAAATTTCGGGAATATGTTCGTTTGGTCTATAGGCCCCTAGATCATAGTCAAAAGCGACCTAATATTTGGGGACGTCCTTATAAACGTGTAAGTCCAATGGTGAACATCGGTTATCTTGAAAAACTAATCGATTTCTATATTTAACTCAATATTTTTGTCAATTCTATTTGATTTTTTCATTTTCTCTTAATATCTGGCAATGTTGGACAATACGGGAAGAATTTGAGGTCATGTTCATGCAAGTTTCTCAGTTCTATCTAGAATTGATTTATCTCCTTTTCTTTTTTATGCACGGTTCAACAACATTTTCATTGTATTAATTGTATTTCGATTATTTAACCCCTTTTTCGATTTTTTAAGAACGTCCCATTATATTAGATCATCCTCGTCAATTAGATGATTGAATTGACTGGACTTTTCATAAGACACAATGTGAAATCTATGAGGAGGGGGGAGGCACTATATAGAAAAGTTTTATCATTTGCGCTTTTCACAACCACATGCCTTAGTCCTTAACATACATGCTCAGTCATTTTTGTCCTAGGTCATTATGTCATTTTAGCTAGTAGATAATCTATATAAATATCTGTTCACAGTTTGAATTAAGTTGCTGTGTAACTAAGGTAGGTAGTAGATAGTTGATATAAATCATAAATCATTCAATATCCAAAAAAAATATTCACATTTTTTGTCTTGCTTAAAAATTCGGTCGTATTCGTCATATATACGACATATTCCCAAACATTCGTTTTTAGGTGATTGATTTCAACAAACAGTTTAACCACCAGTCCCCTCCCCCGTATTCTTGACCACAAATAGAACCTATATAAACACGTGAAACAACAGGCTAGACATTCTATCGGTTTTCAGACAAGTTGTTCATATTGGTGTGATCATTGACCGGTAAAT
>LQRL01080953.1:2737-36480 GCA_001703475.1 Hydroides elegans | reverse complement strand
CGGACCAACACCTTTCATTTGAGCCTATAACCAAGTCTCTATGACCTTCCATTCAAAAGTTGTAGCCCGTACAAGAAAGCGATGACGGACGGACGGACAGTCAGACAGACGGACGGACGGACGGACGGACACCCCAACTCTATAGGCCCCCAACTTTTGGGTTGGGGCCTAAAAAAGTTTCAAGGATTACGTACATACGATAAGGGATTTCACAGTTTTCCGAAAATGCAATATTTCGTGATGCTCTTTTACATTTTTAGGGGGATAAGATTCGGTAATAACATATTAGGAACCCCATCTGAAGTTTTGAAATTGAATTCATGTTGAAAGGATGCATACAGTTTGCACGGTGCACGGGCAAAAGCCCCGTAGGGCAGAAACCCCGCGATTTTGGCAGCTAGGGCGAAAGCCCCGCGATTTCAAAATAAGCTTTAATTTGTTTTTATATCTATAAGCGCAAATATTTTTGTTTTATGGCCTTGAATATTTGTTATTATCAAACGAAGGCACTATAGAAATGTTGAATTCGCATCGCTGATTGCAATTATCGTGTTAATGTTGTAATCAATAGTGAAAATTCGAAATCCATACAAGAATCCAGCTAATCCGATCATTTAAATAAACGGGCCGTTAAATGAGATCATGCATTTGAGTCGTGAATAGTTGCACTTATAATTTTGGCTTGCTTGAATACAAATATATCTGTTATCATCGATATATTTAATACATTATGAAACTATGTTCGTTAAAGCATCGCGGGGCTTTCGCCCTAGCTGCAAAAATTGCGGGGCTTCTGCCCTACGGGGCTTCTGCCCTACAACCCAGTTTGCACTTACGAGGGCAGCAAGGTGTTTTCGGCTAAATTTTGAGTTTTTGGAAGATGATAAGAAATTAAAGAATTGGTAGCTCTCTATAATTTGACGAAATCTAACTATGTATAACTGTTGACTACTGAACACACATGAACACTTTTTCGAAACCGTTTGAGCATCTTATATGTATAACATGGTAATACAGCTATATACGTTTTGCTCGGTTAATCACACAACACAATCCCTCTATTATCGCTCAGCATCTGCTTCGTTGACGAATAAACAAATACCTGTATATGAAATATCAATCAACTATATCTTTGTGCATGTTAATAAGTGTATTTAAAGCAAGTATAACGACTTTCCCAGAAAACAAATGATAAAAGAGAGTTTAGTGCCTTTTCGATAAAAATGTTAAAAAGAAGCATCAGGTATGGGGACCAGCCTAAGGCGGTGGCCCCCGGGAGGTTTGGTTGGACCATCATTCTAACCCCTGGGATTAGTTTGCAATATTGATCGAAAGGCAAAATCACTTTATTAATATCTAGTTGTGTAAGCCGAACATCAACAATATCTATCATCCAAACTTACCCTCTTTACATTTTATTTTTTTGCAAAACATGCATATTTAAACTAAGTACTCTTTATAAGCAGTCAAGACGCAAACTACTCCTAAACAATTACACCTTAAAAGGCACTATGTTACAGTCAGTAGATTCTACCCCACATCTCGACGTTGAAATATCCAACAACTTATCTTTGTCTCATCTTATTGACAAAAGTGTTAAAAAAGCAAATCGATCTCTCGGCTTTCTCGGTAACATCAAAACTAATAACACACGCACTAAGACACTTGCGTACCATGCTTTACTATCCTTGAGTTTTCTTGTCAAGCCTGGGACCCTCACCTAGACACCAAAGTCTCCAAGTTAAAAAATGTTCTATGGAGGGCGGCTCACTACGTTAACAATAGGTTCCCTAGTACTAGCTCAGTCACAGATATGCTTCCACAATCGGAATGGAACTCGCCACAACAGCGTAGGTGCAAGTCACGTCTATAATGCTCTACAAAATCATTAACGTTCTTAAAAACATCCAACACTCTCAATACTTATTTCCATCAATCCTTTTTCAACACGACAACAATATGTGTTTCACACGTCCTTTCTCTACCACTAACTACCCAAGATTCTCATTTTGGCCAGTGGAACCCATTATAAGCCTGCATAAAGCGTTATGAAAGCTTAGCAGCCTTCTAGGCCGGTGCACCGGATTAATCCATCCCCGAGCGTGCAAGGTAATAACTACATATTAGTGATTTAAGTCCAACATGCACGTTTTGAGTGATTTGTTTGTTCCTGTTATATTGTTATATGCACTCAGTCACGCACACATGATAATAATGGTTATCATTGACGGACCTCCGTATATATAGAAGAAGTCATGACTTTGCTTATATAGACAGTAGAGAGTTTGGGCAGATTATTTCAAATTGATAAGAGTATGTTTGGAGTTTTTGGATAATACTTAAGAGCAACCATTATGCACATTACACAAATATAAAAATAAAAGAAAATCAACATACCTAAGGTGGATAACCTAAAGTGAGATTCTACAAACGTATCAAGTCCAACTGTGAGTTATTTTTATAAATGTTATATGGATAACGTATAAATCCGTTGTAAGAAAGAAACCAAGCCGGGTCCATGTTTGAAGTTTGATAAAGCTACATCATTATTATAATACCAAGCCTGTGTCATCTTATTGCCTTTCGACTATACCTTCACTAAATTTGTATACATATACACAAACCATATAGTATGAGTACATGCTAGCATATTTAATTATCCAAGTACCGGGAAATAAGCATATCGGATTTAACTAAAATCAGTCAAAAACATTTTGAGGAGCCGAATTTCATAGGAAAGTAAACATATGATTAACAAAGCAAAGCCATTTTAAACAGAGGCTCATTGTGGAACATAAAATGTGCCTTTTTAATAAAAGGAAAATAAATAAACCATATGGTCATCTCATCAAACCTTAACTGAAACTAAAACTGATCAAAAGTAACTTATCACTAATTAATGATTACCTACACCTTATAAGATTTAATGTTAATTACTAAGACACCAAGATATCCATAAGTGTTTCGTAATTCAGAGTGCTCTTCATCGGATGATGGAGGGTAAGTGGTAAGAGTAATTAGTACAGAGCACTATTTACCAATGTCTTAAAAGAATCTTATCATTTTGAGATTTTATGCTTTGACTCATACTGCTGTCCATTAAAACATAAATAAATTTTCGTTTGTGTTCTAATTTAATCTCTATTAAAAATTGAAAACAATATATATTATAAGTTATGAATCTATCTATTCATTCGACAGAAAATAAAAAATAAAATTTCATATCTTATAATATAACGGAGTGAGGGATATGATGAATCTCATTGTTAATCAATGCTATTCCTGCCCTTGTCATTGATCAATTTGTTTTTCTTTAAAGAAAATAATATTGTGTAGATTATTATTTTAATATGTCAATAACTGACGTTTTAGCTATCAAATAAATTTGAATCGATCCAACTGAACCCATGCATTTAAGAAAAAAAGGAGGAACGAAAGAACTGTATATGCATAGACATGTGGTAAGTCAACAAGCATTAATAACATAATACCATTTATTTTACGCAAGATCACATCCAAAAGGGAATGAAAGAGAAGGCATAGTAGAGATGACATATGGTCATATCAAAACCATACTAGATCTCACAATTTGTTTTTGTTTATTTCAACTTTTATGAATAAATAGACAATGTTAAGATATCAAGCTTATATAATTAGATATCTATTTCGATGACAATTATATTTTTCAAGCTTCAACTAGTGAATGATACAGTGTGGCACTATCAATTTCCTTTTGTGCGTTTTGCTAAATGTTTTATAGGCATTAATCGATATCATTCTCATGTGTATTTATATCTTGCATTGGCATGAAACGTATGATTTATTTTTTATCACTTACATTGAAGTATTATTATTAATTATATTGTTTCTGATGCATGCTGCTGTATGGAGATAAATAATATATGTAATCGACTTCACAGTAATTGAAAACATTTTATTTAGAGTGCATTAAAACGTGACCAGGCTTCATACCAATTTACCATAACGTAGATAAATGCTATGACAGTCTCCATACTACTCACTGTACTAATTTATGTGGCAAACATATAATGAAAAATCTCATGAATACAGAAGATTTTCTCATTCTTTTATTTGGCGAATAGTATAAAATGCTCAACATTATTTTCAAGTGTTCAATTTTGTTTACCTCGGTGGTGCCTTCGTTCCATGGATCCTATTTAAACAGGGAGAGTTAGAAATACAACATATCAAATTCGTAAATGACGAATCTGTTCAAATATTTACCACTCATCGTTTAAAATCATACACATATTGTATTACCTTAAAAAGAATTTATTGCCTATACGCCGATATAAACCACTTTAAGTGAGAGAAACACAGAAAAGCACACAGTCCTAAGTAAAGTTCTTATAACAAAGCTTTATTTGCACGTAAAATATTTAGCATAGAGTAGTATTGAGATCGGGCAAATACAATGATTAAGTTTACTTAGTTCTGAACAATTAAAGTTTATTCAGCCAAAGAATAGACTTTTTTTTTATTTGTTGAATAATCAAACTAATCTGCCCTGAAGTACACTGCGTCGTATAATAATTTGCATACGAATATGTTATTTTAGTTTTGGCAACGGTGCTGTCGAACAAGTGCACGATACACGAATAATTTCTTTATTTATTGAATAAAAAAGAAATTATTTTCTCAAAACTGGACACATTATTTTAAGAAGCAAAGTAAGGGATAATTTGCATTCAAACTGCAGGGAAAATATAAACGGGAAAATAAATTATAAAAATCTGATTATCGGAATGATATTTAAGGATAGCAATGGCAGAGAGAGCAACGGAATGTACTGTTTGCTTTGGGATCTTCGTAAATCCAAAACTCTTACCATGTCGTCATTCGTATTGTGAAAAATGTATACAAGAACTAACTAGAGGGGACAAATTACAGTGTCCGACATGTAACAGCTTTTGTGACATTGATCATATCGTTAATGATTTCCAAACGGAGAAGTTTGTTATAGCGTTTCGGGAGCAAGAAGATGAATTCAACCGTCGTTTAGTAGAGGTAACAGCGGCTTTACATCCTGAACCTTCAGCACCTCCGGAGCCCGTTGAAACTGCCGATAAAAATGTGAACTCTGTCATGACAATGCAATATCGTTTTGGTGTGTAGAATGCGAACGATGGATGTGTATGTCATGCAAAGAAATTCACCTGAACACACGAAACTCGAAAGATCACAGAATTGAACAATTATCTGTTAAAAATAAAGAGGTTGAACTAGCACTTCAAACTGAAATACATGGTATTAAGGTTAAGATAGATGAGTTTCACACTTGTATCAAATCACTCCAAACCGAAAAGCAAAACACACGGGATATGCAACAAAAGCATCTAAAAAAGTCGAAAGAATTAAGATCCCAGTGCATACTTGAACTTAATCTCAAATTCAATCGGATCGATCAAGATATCCTTAAAGACACAAACGAATATTCATCTGTCCTTGAGCGAGAGATAAAGAGGTATCAACAGATGGTTCGCGAAGTTGAGTCAAGGTACAACGGATTCTCGGCTATTATCAAGAAGAAGGACCCTAAACTAGCAATTCAAGGCGCCAATGTTATAGGTCAGGCCAAAGACTTCGTGGCCAAAACACGTAGCCCTGCAATATGCATACAGCGCCTCACACTCCAACTTCAGCGTTTGCCGGAATGGAGCGCCAAAGCTGCTTTACTTGTAACTACAGGTGGCAGTATTACACAAAAGGTAAGTGAATAAGTTCTTGCCTTTTTTACTCATGTGAATGTCGAACCAATAGAAAATATACTTAAGAAACAGACTGAATATGCAACATGATCACTTGATTTATTCTTAACCTTGTCATTTTAAAAATAAATCTTCGCTATCTTTATTTCTTGTAAATCTCGTTCATGAATATGCGGTGGTGATGAATGGTCCACACATGATAATCAATGTCATAAAATTATGTAAAAAGTAAAACTGTCTTAAAAAGGACGTGTCACATTCCAATGGTTGAAGATAAGTTCACTTAAAACAAAATACGACAAATCAACTTCACATAACGTTTGCTTTAAAATATATGCTAATAAGTTAAAGTAAGGAAAACACATTATTAAGACACATGGTTTAGTAAAAATAAGCAACAATATCTTAATGTCTGTTTCCTTAGAGCCAATCCAGTGCAATTAGTCCTCCTTTGGAGGCAATGATGAACAGGCAGTGGAAAAATAATCACTCAGTAGCAGTTTCAGCAGACCCGTACTGCCTGCGCAACATAAGAAACAAGCTTTACCAATGTAAAAAAAGACGGGATCACAACCCATGATGCAAACCAAGTTCACGACATTCCAAACGTATCTAATGGTAAAGTATACGATGTTTGTGACATGACCAACGAAGACCTTGTTGTTGCTTCTTCCTGTGGAGTATTTCAAATTAAACCCAATGGTGAGTATTTGCAACGTAAGAAGTAACTAAATATACGAGATTTTTTGTTGTTTGAGCAACATTTGTTTAAAAATTAAGGCTAAAAATTAACTTAGATAACAATTATACCAATGCCACATAATATTTACTCATGTACATGTATTTTATTTTTCGTTTCAGGAGAAAGAGTAAAACAGGTCGTTGAGGGATGGTTCACAAGCATTGTGCGTCACCATGACCTCTACTATGCCGCAAATGCAGCTTCAACCACCATCCAAGTTTTAAAACATACGGGCGAATGGAAGCAACATGGCTCAGTTCCTATCAAAGGTAGAGCAAACAAACAAATAACTATGGGCATTGTAAAGGACATGCTCTATGTTTGTACCATCACAAAACACACAATCGATGTGTTTTCCCTAACCGGCCAGTACCAATTCAGTACAGGAAGCCGAGGATCAGAAGAAGCCGGTCTGCTGGAATTTCCAAGAATCTGTTCCACCGATGCTGCAGGTGCAGTGCTCATTGCGGACTCCGGGAACAATCGCCTTCAGCTGCTCAATTCAAGTGGCCAGTGGAGCCTCGTTCGGCTACACACACCAATCGAACAGCCATTTAGCGCTTGTATTCTGAATGATTATCTCTATATCAATGAGTATAAGAAGAAATTGCTTCATGCCTTTATAATACAGTAGCACAAAGACGTAAAAGTTAAAACTATTTTACATTTTAAGTACATGTATATGCGTAACGATATTTATAACCTCTTTAACCTTAACCTCTTAACGTTAAGATGTTTACAGAAAGAAAGCTTCAATGATGTAAACCGTAACACATACTAAAACAATATATTGGTAAAAATATTGATAAAGTGACTTTATCGAAGTCAGATTAGATTTCGTAATTAATTAATTGCTTGTTCTAATTTTTTAGGATATTCTCAACTAATATCAATAGTTTTTTTCGTTTTCATATTTCACTTTTATTTTTCTTCATTATAATAGCAAGAGCGAACACATCATGGTTTGATCAGATGTTGTTCTACTTTTTAAGACGTATGTTTCAATTCGAAACTCAAAATGCTCATTGCAATAGATATACGCTTAGTGTTATCTTGGTTGAATAACCTAGTATGTGTTATATAACTATTTAGAGGTTTTCATTAAAATAGCTTAATTAATTATTTAGTTTGTGTTGTTACTTACCATACATTGTCCATCAACTTGTTCGTAGAAATGTGCATGTGTTATATCAATGAATATCTATATAAATACCTTTATTTAGGTTGTGATTAGCTTTAATCTGATTATTAAGCGAGCAATTATTTTATATTTGACGTGTTTATTATTCTTATATATAGTTTGATATTGCACTATTTGAGTATAATTACAATTTTCTGCATATATTCTAATGTGGTTGATATGATTTACAATTTTCTTAATTATATATTCAATTGATTCTCTACACCCTTTTTCTTTCAATTAAGGCCGTTCAACTTTATTTGAATAATTATCAATTATATTAGCAAACGAATTTAAAATACGTAAAGTGGCACATTAGAACGCCCTGTTTGCATTTAGCATAAGAAAATTCTTATTAATCTAGTTTTAATCGTTACCCATAATTTGTTGTTCCTTAACTTTGAACGTATAAGGGTGCATGCTTTATTCATGGAATGTTAATATAGAAAAAAATAATATCCTAATTGAAGCGTACAATTAGCCTGGGGGTCATGCAGAACATTAACTTGGAAGTAAAGAGGTTTTATAGAATTTAATTTAAATATTTTTTTTTTCAATTTTTCGACGATTATAACAATATGTGTAAATGCTAAAGTTGTAGTTATTGTTACGTATATCTCTGTTTCATATTCATAAAATACTCTAAATCGATTTTATATTCATGTTTAACTATATCTAAACATCCTTAATGTAAGTCTTTAATATATATATGTTTTTGCGCAAACCACCAGCTTCGTTGACTCACGTTGTTATATATGTTATAGTTTGCGTTTTGCATTAAATACTCAATGTTATAATAATGTTTTTTTTTCAGCGTAGAACTTGTATATCTAATGTCATGGAATCTCCTTGTATAAACAATGATTACCTTAATTGAATGATAAAATGAGCCTAACTTGAATTCCTAACAAACAGTGACAGGCAGTAGTACTTATAAAATATAAGAATATATAATACACAGCTCATCATATAAACTCGCAATAAATCGCAAATTTAGTTAAATTAATCTTTACTTAAACTAATAATCAATAGTCCGGTGTGGTTTACCATTTCGTGGGAAATTCCTGTTAAATCTTGGTATCATACATTTTTGGAAAGGTTTTGAGGTGCCCTTTTGAAATAAACATGTTGCCAATTTTTATTTTCAAAAAAAAATATGCGCAAATTGCGATGGCCGATATGGGCAATTTCCATTATAAAAAAGAAATATATGAAAATAAAAGTGCAGTCAAAACCATCTTATTTGTGCTAAATCTCATTTTTTTATTTCTAATAGAAATAATATTATTCAAACACAATCATAGATAACAAAATATGTAAAACAAACATAATACGGAGGCCGATAAGTCAATTTCTTTTGAAGAAAGGGGATAACATTGCATTTAGATTAATTGTCATTGGATAATGCCAAAGAAACTACGATTTGAATATATGTTTGCTCAGAAGTATATACTAAATACTTTGTGTTAAATTATAGGGGTTCATTACAATTACGATGGCCGATTTAGAAAATTACCTTTTTCAAAACAGAAGAAGATGAAATGTAAAAATCTATTCAATACTTCCGAATTTTAATTGATTACTCTTGTGTGGGTTCCAGTAGAAAGTACTTATTACAGACAAAATCTAAGATGAAATTATCCTTAACATATTACGGAGGCCGATAAGTGATAATTTTGATTGAAAAAAAGAATTTATTTTGCATTTGCATGGGATATTGCAAATAAAACTACTTTGTAGAGGTATCCTAGCTAAAACATGTGTTTTATACAATAAGGTGCTATTTTATAATAAGATTCAATTATAATTATGATGACCGGATATGAGAGATGATTTGTAGTTGCTAATCAAGCAGGCAAAGCAAGCAGCGTAGAGATGTTTCGAGCTAGGTTACAGCAAATGTATTTCTATAAATGATTTCTCTATCTTTATGGATTGCCCGTCAGAAAAGTGTGACTGGCTTCTAGGAACAGACTGGGGGACTCCCGGGAGGGATCCGGATAACGACCAGGAAAGACTGGTATCAGTAAACGGTTATAACATTTATTGCCTTGCTTGTGCCGTTGATTTTGCCAGTGGGCACTGAAGGCATGAAATACGGTCTTGTACACCCATGGGTGTACGTAGTGGCATGCAGTCTAAGTAATTTATCAATAGGACAGGAGACGTAGAAGGAGATATCCCGGACAACACTATAGTGACTCATCTTGTCTGTGTTGTTTTCAGGTTTTGGATGGCCGAGAGGCTTGTTCTGTTGGTTATTGTGTATGATATCGGTATGACCCTAACCGGCGTCTTGATAGGACGAGCCTAGCTGCTAGTAGAGAAAACTAGCGGGGGGGGGGGGCTGCTGACTACAGGCAGAACAAGCAGTGTTGTTTCGAGTTCTGTTACAGCATTTGTATTTTTACATCAACACATTCCGTGATGTAAGTTATTTATTTTCTCTCAATATCGATGTTCTAAATGGAATTTAACCTCATTCATTTCCTCAGTTTTCCTCATTCATATAAAGATCAGGACCTCATAGTTCATGCTATGGCCAACAGTTAGCTTTACATTGTAAATGATTAATAAGGTAACTGTTATATCGCAAAAAAATATGAACTGTTGTTTTCAATTGATCCTGGAGACAATGCAATTTTAACTGAATAGTTTCTTAAGAAGTACTTATAAAATAGAAAACTATTCCAATATTAATGAGGATATACTCAACAAATGAATAGCTCAGGAGGTTAAACAATCCTTAAGAAGAAAGTCAGAAAAAAACATTAATTCCATTCCACAATCACCTACCTATGCTACGAGATTAAAGACACGGGACGTTAGTACTTAGTTCACTGATTTTAACCTTCAGGCGTCTTATTTTTTACGTGAACAAAATATTGTTTAAGATGATCCTATATCGAAACGGTGCAGAAATCGATCGCTAAATAGGAAAAAACAGAAAAGACTTAGGAGAGGAAAGGTAAAAAAACTATTTAATCTCCCAGGCGAAAGATTTCACGAAAAAACAAGATTTTTACACATTTGTTATACACTATGATAAAACTATCTAATAGATTCAACTGCAAGAAGCTTTTGAAAAAACGTACGAAATGTACGAATAAGAACAGGGATTTCCTTAAAACAGACAGCCGTAGGACGAACGCAAGGACACTCTGAATGAATACAGATAAGAAGAGGGTTAAAACATGGATGTACTATCGCCGTTACCCATTAATCTTCTTACCAAGCTTATGTATAGAGTGGTTGAGCATGAAAGTTTGAGTTTCGAAATGTCGACATCGAGGCTAAAAATAAGCTGAACAAAAGGTTTCACAAGCAAAGAACAGGAACGAGTACGTCCCATCGGTCAACCGAGTCGAGAGAAGAATGCTATCGGTCTCTTGGTGCGTCATGAGATGCGTTTCGTTTGCATAAATTGAATACAAAAGACCCGAGTATCGTAAACACATTAGAAATTAAACGTTCTTTTTGGCCATCGTTATTTCATTTCGTTATTATTAGCCGAGCTAGGAAGAAGAATTTATTGGTCCTAATCATACTAAAATTTCATTTTATACTGTTCATGTCTATGTGAAAAATGGATCACAATGTTTAAAATTTTAAATATACAAATGCCACTTATCGGTCATCGTATAATCATGTCACTATATACCGAATAAGAATTATTCATAGTAATAATGATTTACTACTCATAAGTGCTCACATAAAGATATCAAGACAATAGAGGTCATGTAATATAAAGCAGATTCATTTGGTCCAATATTTTACCCATCGGTCATCGTAACGCGTAATTCACTTTGTTGCTATTAATTTACTAGATCAGCTTGATACCGAGAGATATATTCATCATTAAATGAGTAATGCTACTTATAAAAACATGTGTAAATATAATGATATAACCAATTTTGTACAGCTCTCAACATGTAAATTCCACCTTTCGGCAATCGTAATATTTACCAACTAAATGTCAAAATAAAAATTGGCAACATATGTAAAAATAATGTACACACATATACCTTTCCGAAAATATATAATAATAAGATTTAACAATCATTTCCCACGGGAGCCATTTTAGTGGGAAACCACACAGGACTACAATATAAAATAGAGCTTTTTTTTCTTTTCTTTTTGGATG
This sequence comes from Hydroides elegans, assembly GCA_001703475.1. NCBI lineage: Eukaryota > Metazoa > Annelida > Polychaeta > Sabellida > Serpulidae > Hydroides > Hydroides elegans. Next base: position 24,685 of record LQRL01080953.1, on the reverse strand, counting down.
TTTATAATCCTGCCCTGACAATTATTGCATAATAAGCCAAATAAACGTAATAACAGTGAAATTGTTTCTTTTTTCATTAGTTGTGTCTCATAATAACGTTGTTTGGCAGAATGAACATTTGTTTCATTTCTCGTTTTTATTAATGTGTTATTTGATAGAATCCAATTCAAAATAACTGTTTGCATGCGACAAAGTGTAAAATGTTGAGGACTTACAATATAGTGCTGTACATATAGTGCTGCTACAACAAAACGGTCAATTATTGTTTCCGACAAAATAAAAAGGTGTATGATGACATAATGTTGCACTAAGATTTAGATGTATACCAGTTAAAACTTACTCTACAGCTCCTTGAGAAAATTGGCCAGCAAATACCTATCTAAAACTACGTGTCAGAAAATATGTGTCAGAATATAAACACTTTTGATTATAGGTAATAGCTGCAACACTTCAAGAGATATGTATAAAAGCATCGCATTCAAACTTCCCTGTGGTTAATGAACCCTTTTGGCTGTTAGGAATATTTTATGGATTATAGATTATATGAGTTCAGTTGTAAAAGATAAGGTTCTTGGAGAAGGTCCTTATGAAAAAAATATTATCCACATTTCTTGTTTCATGTAATTTTGTTATCATGTTAATTGCTGCTAAACATTTCTAGAACAGCTTATCAATAAGCTGTGTTTTCTTTTCAATTAACTGCATAAAATTGCTACATTTTTTAACTCTGCGGTTGCAGTTAATTTTGAAAACTGTGATGCGTTTTTTTTAAGGTTTACTGATTTTTTTTAAATGTTTGACATAAGATGAGAAACTCTTCAAATAAATGTAAAAATCAGAATATCAAATTAAACACCCTTACGAAATTTTATGCATAAATTCAAATATTTTTCCTAGTTTGCTATCAACAATGAATTTATAGATAATGCTTTATTTCAAATGATGTATATACTTAATAAAACGCAAATCTAATATATGCAAATACATATTCAAAGTTGTTTATATACCTTCATTTAAAGGTGTAAGTATTATTGGGTCAAGTATTATTTGAATTAAACAAATATTTCCTTCTTATGCACATTACATAAGGCAAGCAAATAAATAGAACACTAAATCATTCAACTCATGTCATCACGAGGACATATCATTTCATGATATGGCAACAGTTTGACATGCTATGATGTCAAACGTGTACCTCGTTTCTTGCGTGGTGTGACGTGGATTTGATCCCTGAATTATGGGTGACCTAAGACCCCTACCACAATATGGCCTACTTATTGTTATTGTGAAATCATGATGGGGTCATGGCGAAATTAATTCGAGGTAGTTCTATGTTTTTTTGTTGTCATCATGACATCATGATTTCATTGTTTTCGCTCAAAATCAGATGTACCATTTTAGTATATGTAATATTGTTTGATACTTTGTCGAGATAGAGCGTAATTCAACAAGGTTTATCATATTTCCATGTAATCTTAAATAAAGCAAAACACTTATAAGCATTTTTTGACAATCTTTATGTATTATTGATATTACATTACATTGTATTTTTATATACATATATAACAGTAATTCTCTGTTAAATAAGTAAGTAATACACACAATATGTATATCAAATGCCGAACTAGCATATTCATACGTTTATACATGCATGAGGACATGATCAAGGTACAAATTAAAATGGAGCAAGTAATATATAATCAGAATATTCTATTGGCACTATTTCTTTACAACTTTTCTTTGCAACTTTTCACAATGAGATTGACATTTTAAATGGCACAAGCGATTTCAAAATTTCATAAAGTCAAACATTATTTTTCGGAAACAAAGTTCTATAGTGAAAAAATGGAAACCGAAACATAATATGACATCATGATATTGAGAGAAAACTGCTTGAGTGAAAAATGAGAAACCAAAACGTCATATGACCTCATAACCTGCGACGTCAGAACATCTGAAATAATGAAGAGGGATTAGTTTATTAATGGGGATAACCTCAGAAGAAATGTAAACTTATGAAAAGATGTGACGTTCCTAAATAACCTAGCAAAAGAAAGCTATGATGCATGGAATTCCTTGATATCATAATGAAAATATAAATTGAATTGATTTGTGAATAGATATGTAGCAGGTTTTGTCCATATTGTATGTTTAAAAAATCATGTAGTTCAAATGTCCCGTTTTAATTGGAATTTTGCAAATATGAAGACCAGTTCCATATTCTAAATACCGTTTATTGATTTCAAATTACATGCAAAACAAATGGGAAATAACATAAGCTTACAATTTAAGTAAGAGGATGAATACGTGTCCGTAAGTATGTGCATAGCCGCTGTGAATCACCAAAACATACCAACTGATAAAACATATAGAGTATCCGCCACATATTGCTGGAAATTGGATGGTACTAACAGCAAGATATAGCTTATATTAGTCAATGATGCTATTCAGGCATGCTTTAGTTGCTATATTTAGAACAAAGTTGATTGCTCAATATGATTGCTGCATTTATACTCACAAAAAAAAAACTATTTCCAAACATATATTATTGTAATTAATATTTATTCGATTCCATTGAAACTTCACAAATTATTATTTATTCTGTTATCTTAAGACTTGTTTTCGCAAAATAACAACAATCAGTGCTTAAAGAGTATTTACTAGTTAAAGATGAGTACCCTATAATTTTGACATGACACTAAAAGCAGTAAAAACATAATGATCGATATACCTAGACAATATAATAGTTTGCGTTAGTTTGTCGTTAGTAACCTTTAGCTAAGAGTTCAATCCGTACGTGACGACATACAAAGCGGTTATAGAAGGTCTCCCGGAACAGTCGACCTGGTGTACAGTTTTAGTGATAAATTGTTCGCCGAGGCACCCACAAGGCCTTCGGCAGTCATCGATGTGATGTAGCAGTAAATGGACTCGACTTTGAATAGCATAGGGCGCCACACGAAAATAGTCTCTACGGACACATCTATTCTAGTTTAAAATGTTTTTACTAACAAACTGAAGGTTCAAAATTACAGTGTTTGACATGCTGTGATCTTGAAAGGTTGGCATTACATTTTCCTAATATCGAATTATAAGATTAGTTAATGATTAATGTATCAATTGATTAATTATGGAAACAGTAGATATAATGTCTTTCACCAGCAGTTTATGAAGCAGCATGCACATGTGATGAATCACCTGTAAATATTCAATCTCGAATTGTTCACTATTTTACAGTGAAACTCTCGAACTAACGGGTCATCAATTATATCTCATCAACTTTTATATAATTAGATCATATTGAATCAAACAGATATTTTAAACTAAGAAATGTGAATAGATTAGTTTCGAATGCTTGGTGCACATTTAATGAATCACCTCTACATATCCAATGTCGAATTGTTCACTATTTTACAATAAAGATGACAATGAAAAATGTGCAATTGCATTGAGCATTATACATTGTTTCATCTAAATATGTTTATCATTAGGAATGTACATTTTATTTGCAATACCAAGCACCTGAATACGACACATACGATAGACGGAACACATGTGTTATTTATGTAATTCCGACGATGTTGCCCTCTGTTTTAATTTAAATATACAATTTATAAAATGCAAATAGGCATAATTGACTTACTTGACTAAGATGCACATGATAATTCGTACACTTGCTCTTTCGAGATGAATGACTGAACCCAAATCAACATTGTCCAATGCTCCATGTTCTACGTTCTGCGTTATCTTCGCGCACCTGGGTTATCAACTTGTTTTTGGGCCTTATTTTGTAGTCTGAGTGGGTCGCTTGCTCCGAGGGTTCATGTTGTAGATAAGACTGCAGCTATGTACACTATTAGGACAAAGTAAATACGTATCTCTAGAAAATGCTTATTGGCTTCGTTTATCAAATTGCCAATCTCAGCAAATGCCATCAAATCTAGTTTTATCTGATTTGTGACATATGCAGCGCTGTTTTGAACTACCCTTTCCAGAAATAAATATTTCAACGCGCGCGCATCTTTCCAGTTGATTACTTGAAATGCAGTAAAATCCACTAAGGGGTTGTTGCCTATGCCGATAGCTATAAACAATTTCAAAAAGACGTTCCTGATGATAAACAGAAATGAAATTCAGTGAGACATTGTGTCATCAGGCGTTCTCGATGATCTTTCTAACTATAAAAAATGTGTCTGCCGGGTATACATCTTCCAGTGCTGAGGAAATTATATCATTAGATAAAATAAGGTTAGAAACGACAGGATGATGCAAGATAATTAGGCGACCTTTAAATATATATTTGTTAATTGATAACAATTAAAATAAACTTCAAACGCTTCACTTTTTAAAATTATTTGAACATGTCTACCTGGTCGGTATACTGATTGTAGTTATGTTCTGTTAAATATTTAAGTTCTCCCTATCAACATTTAACAATTTCATTTCATATTGTTTTTCAAGTTTTCAAGTTGTGTGAATAAATGGCTGACTTTGTGGTCATCTTAGCCAGTTGTGATTACGTAACAGAAACCCAACAGCACCGCTCCTCATTTTATGCGCTATGTATTCATATGTAATTTTGCTAAAATATGTCGTTTTTAAATTTGGGATAACTAAAGCGTTTATAAAGATATAATGATTATAAAATCACTGTTGATAAGCCCAGTCTTTCTTGTTTCTCATCATGTAAGTTTCATATAATAATTATATGCTAAACCCGCTAAATTCAGGCGTCAAACTAACCCGCCCTCCTCCTGTCAAATATATCTCCAACAGTGTCTTGACCAAGACTGTGGGAAAATAACCCTTTCTTTGATTTCTCTTTAATCTCTCAAAGACGAGCGATATGGTCATTAAAATGCTCACGGGACATGTTGAGCTTATTTCCATTACATAACTATGGATGTGCATATTGGGATAGTTTTACATTTAGTGATGACATAATCGGGATGTGAGCCTGCCGCACTGACCAAATAGTTGCACTGATAGTGGTGGAGTCAAAATAAGAAGCACCCTAACACTCCTCTCTTATAAATGCTTTCACACAAGGAAATCCGAGTTTTCTAAGATCAAAACTCAAACAGAACCTTTTTAAAATGCTGGATCGTGAGTGCTCCTGTAAAAGCCCTTACCTAAAATGCTCGAGTACCGAAAGTATACTCCCACAAAGTCGGCCATTGGTGATAGATAATTAGAAAAGAAGAGTTCCATCACAATTCTGTAAACTAACGTCATAGAACACTTCAAAATCTTTAGCGAACAAACCGGGTCAGATTAATTTTTTTAACTTTGGAACTAATTAAAAAAACTGATTTTGTAACGTCATACATGACGATATATTTGCAAAAGGGTACACTTTTAGTAAATATTGTTTTTAAGTCATCCTGTTTTAACATGGCCGTAGCATAAACTAAAATATTTCTTCATCTCTGTGTAGGTGAAACATATGTATCTATCTAAAATAAGTGTATGAAACATTAACTCGTCGTTCAATAAATCAATAAATAATTAGCCAAATAATGAACAAGGTAACGATTAAGATTGTCTAAGTTGCAGTAACAACAAACAAGGTGAGTGCGGTGAATGGTACAACCAAACATGTGTTCGAAAGCGAATAGTTGTAAATGAACAATATCAAATAACTATCACAGAAAACATGTATGATATGATCATCATTTAAGTGATAAACTTCCAAATTTTACTTGAGATGCTGTAAGCTAATTTACCCGGTCGACGTCATGTGAGAATCATGAAAAAAAAAACAAATAGGAATCATGACGTATTGATAACCACAAAAAGCAAAATTACCTTACCGTGACTTCTCCATGAGTTCCCCATAAGTTCACTTTGCTAGATGAAGATCGCATTTGGGTAGAAGTTTTTATATAATAATATATACTATAGTGTGGTAGTTTTGACCTCATAGCGACGTCATATGAATACCCCATCCGAGAAACAAGATATAGGTTTTACCTTATATGTTATCAAACTGAAGACTTATCATGACGTTTTATTGGAAATATATGACCTCATGATGACTTAGATGTGACTTCTCCGCGTTGACCGGGTATGTCGACAAATACAAACAAATCAATCAAACCAAAATAAGAATGTCACTTGTATTAGTCCGTACCAATGAACTTATAATCCCAACTAAAACTCATCATGCAAAAGTATAAAACATGCTGATATTCGTTTTATTTTGGATATGACGCGTTGCAACCGATCGGCAAATGATCAGTGTATTGAACAGTTTTGCGTTTATTCATATAGTATAGTGTTAAATTTGATTACAAATACATTTAAATTGCTTGAGCTCTTATTATAACTTGATAACCCTTGTCTTAATCATACTATCACGTTTGAAATCCGTAACCTTTCTAATAATTGGCATTAGACTGTATATTTAATGATCGATTTATCCCTTTTTATCTAATTTCTTGAGTCATTGCTGGTTCGAGCACTAAGATTTATTTGTGTGTTTTCATAAAACCTATTCATAGTTTGATCGTCACATCGTTGTGATTATCTAAAGAACATCACATAGACTATAGTTTCAAAGACAAGGCTATATTGCCACTCATGATGAACGATCTGCTTATCGGTATGTACTTAAGTGCAAAACTTATTAATTGTATGTAGTTTATCTATGTATCCTTAAAATGTTAATGATTATTGTTACGGTTAGTTTATTTTATGAACTCGCTGTGTTATAAATATTTTTAAAATGAAATTAATGGATATATAAAAGAACTATTTACTATTTGAATATAGGTATATTATTATATATACTAGATATTTTCATCAATTGAAAAAAAAATGGCTTCAGCTGAAAGAGCTAGTGAATGCAGCGTTTGTTTTGAGATCTTTGTAAACCCAAAACTTTTACCCTGTCGCCATTCGTACTGCGAAAAATGTATACATAAACTGTCAAAGGGATCGATTAATTTACAATGTCCGCAATGTAAACGTTGGTGTGATATCGATCAAGTTGTCCACGACTTTCAAACGGAGAACTTTGTTCAAGCGTTTCAAGAACTCGAAAATGAATTCAACCGTAGATTGGTAGAAGCAACAGCAGCTTCGCATGCTGGGCCTTCCACCCAACCTGAATACGTTGTCACTGCCCCGATGAAATGTGAGCTTTGCAAGGACAATGAAATAGCTTTTTGGTGTATCGAATGTGAGCAGTGGATTTGTTCTCCATGCAGAAAGATTCATTTAAATGCAAAGTATGCGAAAGATCATCACATCCAACAACTACTGACGAAGAACAAAGAGATTGAATCATCTTTGCAAACTGAGCTACAGGGACTCAAAGTGAAGATAGATGAATTTCACACATATATAAGAACACTCAAAATCCAGACGAAAAACACACAGGACACACAGCTCATGACTCTCAAACAATCCAAAGAATTGCGAGATCAGTGCATACTGGAAATCAACAACAAATTCAATCAAATCGATCAAGATATCTTAGAAGGAACAGAACATTTTTTAAATCTAATTGAACGAGATATTGCAAAGCATCAACAAATCGTTTGCGAGCTCGAGAAACAACACCATGTCCTTTTAGCTACTATTAAAAAGAAGGGTCCACAACTGGCCATCAACGGAGCAAATATCGTAGAGCAGGCCAAAGATCTCGTGAGAAATACAAAACGACCAGATGTATATGTCACGGGAATCACACTCAAACTTCAGCGCTCGCGGGAATGGAGTGCTCAGGCTGTTAGTTTAGAGATTGAAGGGGGCAGTATTGCACCAAAGGTTAGTGTTATAGGATATCCCGTGTGAACTCATGCGATCTGATTGCAAAAGTGCTTGTATTTACTTCTATCTTGATATACTTTCTTGTCTTTTCAACTACATACATACCTAAGGGGATGTTCAGCAACATTTATTAAACATTCGCATTAACTGCTGTTCAAGCGCCTCTTTAGAATGTATTTGAGAAAATGTCATCTATCTTGAAATTGGTTTGAGTTTGTTTTTGATTTGATTTGCTACATGAATCTTTATCAAAGCTGACTGTCAAATGTCTGAATTAGCTTATCAAATATGCATAAATGGTATTTTGGCAGGTTATTATTTTTATCATAAATAAATCAACAGCTCGAAGTAACTATATAAATGTTATTGCCTATTACGAAAATGTTTATATTTAAATACACATGTTTATTTTGAAATAAAAATGTAAATATGTGAATGTATATGCACGGGTATTGAGTAACTGAACGAAATATATTCACAAATGTAACGATGGCTTGGCAAATAAGTTAAATCTAAATTCATATTATTATATCATTATTTCATACATAGAAATTGTACTAAATTTCAGAGCCAATCAAATGTTTCAAGCCACTTCTTTGGGCTTGTAGGAACTAAGAATTGGAAGCAAAAGAAATCGGTGGGGATACCAAGCGGCCCGAGATGCCTCCGTAACTTGGGTACCTATTTATACCAGTGTCACAATGACGGGATTGCAGTATACGACATGAACCTCAAGCAAATAAACAACATAGCGAAGGGTGACATGGGCGTTGTGTTGGATGTATGTGACATGCCCTGTGGCGATCTAGTTATTGCGGCATGCAATGCCCTTTATCAGATTAAAACAAACGGTTAGTATGAGGACTTTTCTTTGTTTGCTTTACATTGTATAGTGCCAGCTTGTATTTTTTTCGAGGACCTAAAAAAAGATATTTACTTAAACAGTAATTACTTAAATTTACATTTCGCCATTTGATTATTTATCATACAAATACATAATTTAAATGCATTTATTCTTCATGGAAATGTTGAAATGTGATTGAAAACAGATAACGGTTAAAAAAACAATAACGAACAAATGAGCATAAGTTTGTTTCCCCAGGTAAACGGATGGCGCAGATTGCAGATGGTAACTTCACTGGTGTTGTGTGTTATAACAATCGTTACTATGCTGTCGACACAAAGACAGCCACAGTGTTAGTGTACGAGCACATGGATGGATGGAAACACTGTTATTCGTTTTCTGTCAATGACGAAGCGGGCTTTATTATAACACTCGGCATCACAAACAACCTCCTCTATGTCTGTCTTGCCAAGGAAGACAGAATTGATATCTTTTCCTTGGACGGTCAGCTCAAATCAAGCACTGGACGCAAAGGCAACGGATCACCCGGTGAGTTAAGCATCCCACACATCGGTGCCACTGATGCTGCAGGTGCTGCACTCATTGCAGACAAATGGAACAACCGCCTTCAGCTCCTCAGTGCAAATAGACAGTGGAGTGTCCTTCAGTTACAACCGCGGGTAGAGAAACCATTCGGCGCATGCCTAGTGAATGACACGCTCTATGTCAATGACTGGAAAGAATATTCAATTCATGCTTATAAGGCAGAGTAATGTCGACATCACCGTTGTCATAAATGATTATAATGTACATTATATATTCTTTCTGCTTGAATATGTTCATAACATTCTGACAGTAAATATAGATTTAAATAATATAAAAATGTTATATAAAAGCGTATTTCAACCAGAGCCCCTTATGGAAAACCACCGTTAACGTTGAATGTGTTTAAAAGAACATTAGATATGCATATTTTAGCTTTGTAATGCAGACATAGTGACAAAAATAACAGATGGAAATATCATCATTTATTCTATTCAATAGAAAAACAAAGGTTTCATCGAAAAGCTCGGCATCACAAAGAAACTGCTCTTCATTTTGCCAATAACAGTAGAATGATTATATCCACCTTTTAAATATCCAACCTTAAGATTAACAGTAAGAAGCAAGCCCTGAACGCCAAAATAAATATGAGACCTAATAACAATAAAATTATGTTCATTGCTGAATATATACGTGAATGATTCACGATTCAGCTTTTTTAGAAAGCCTATCGATAGCATATCTGACTAACCAGTGTATCTATATAAAACCTTAGTATAACGGTATATCATCGATTATTGTCATTCAACATAATTTCTTACAATTTCAAAAGTGTTACTTCATATTCTAGTTAGGGTATTCACATCAAATGAATAAGTATGTGATTAAACATAATAGGAGAGGATAAGTAGGGAATTACGTTACATTTTCATAAACTGAGCTCTAATCACCTGGACCGAACATAGCGGATTGGACTTTAGAGCTTTTGGATGGATAGACGAGCGTTCTACCATTGAACTACAGGTCTCCAAAGCTATGTTAAACCAATAATTAGTTACTGGTAAATAAACCTAATGTTTAAGTTATATTTTATTGTGTATGCTATTGGTAAATGCAAGCGGATCAACTTAATATGGATAAGTTATCGATTTCATCATCAAGCCCCTACATCTAATGTATTATTTTATTTATAAAAGGGTTTGGAGCGTTTGTAGCTATGTAAATTCTTAAATATTCTATCACTCATACCGATGGTATATATTTGTAAATGATAAACGTTTGATTATTTCTATATAAATTTCTTATAACATTTGCTAAGCACATGTACATGTGTATTTTTCTAAAGAGTACTTATGCTGATAAACAACTTAATAAAATTGCATGGCAAATGACACTTGTATCACCTTGTACCAATGAACTAGACATCGACTCTAATAAACTTCATGCAATATCATAGTAAGGTTCATAAAAAAATAAACCTTTAGATCATTCAGTATATGTAACTTTAGAATCAAACTTTCTAAAAAGGTGTGTGTATTTACTACGTATGCTATTATAATACATTATAAATAAAATTGGGTGAAATTCATTTCCGACTCTTATATTTATATGTGTATCAACATCAATCATGTTTATATTCATACGTTCCATACGGTGTCTTTGTCTGACATTTTAAATACACAAAAATATTACCAGTCGTGAAATAATGCGGGGTCCTCTTATCAGTAGCACTTGAGTGGAAAACGTATTGAGTGTACGTACTTTATCTATACATCCTTCAAATGTACTTGAATAGTTAGCTTATTATGATGACAAGACGTAAAAGTATGTAATGTTATATATACTTTATAGATATTTCAGAATATTGAAATGAATATACTTTTTCAATATGGATAAGGATTAAAATATGTATATATTCATCAATAAATATTTATCCATAGATATATGAAACAATAATATCAATTGACAAAATGGCTTCAGCTGAAAAAGCTAGTGAATGTAGCGTCTGTTTTGAGATCTTTGTAAACCCAAAACTTTTACCTTGTTGCCATTCGTACTGCGAAAAATGTATTCATGGACTCGCTAAGGGATCCAGCAATTTACAGTGTCCAACATACAAACGTTGTTGTGATATCGATCAAGTTGTCCACGATTTTCAAACGGAGAACTTTGTTCAAGCGTTTCAAGAACTCGAAAATGAATTCAACCGTAGATTGGTAGAAGCAACAGCAGCTTCGCATGCTGGGCCTTCCACTCCACCTGAAAACGTTGTCACTGCCCCGATGAAATGTGAACTTTGCAATGACAATGAAATAGCCTTTTGGTGTGTCGAATGTGAACAATGGATTTGTTTCCCATGCAAGAAGATTCACTTGAAGGCTAGGTATGCAAAAGATCATCACATTGAACAATTATCAATTAAGAACAAAGAGATCGAAACGTCTTTGCAAACTAAGACACAGGAACTCAAAGTGAAGCTGAATGAATATCACACATCTATAAGAACACTTCAAACCGAAAAGAGAAACTCACAGGATACACAGCTTAAAACCCTCAAACAGTCCAAAGAATTGCGAGACCAGTTTATACTGGAAATAAACAATACATTCAACCAAATCGACCAAGATATCCTAAAAGTAATAAAAAAGTTTATATCTCGGATTGAACAAGATATATCGAGACATCTGAAGATAGTTCACAAGCTTGAGAAAAATCACCAAGCAATCCTAGCTACTATTGAAAAGAAAGATCCACAACTGGCCATCGAAGGTGCAAATATAGTTGAGCAGGCAAATAAACTAATAAGAGAGACTACAACTCCGGAAGACTACATCACGGGCATTTCACTCAAACTTCACCGTTTACGGGAATGGAGTGCCCAGGCTGTGAACCTAGAGATTCGGGGAGGAAGAATTACACATAAGGTAATCAATTATTTTGAGCTACGACTTGTTTAATAAGACGGGGTTTGTACCACCGCTTTGCAGTAATTTATGTTTCTATGTTCTATGTTTCTTATTTTTCTATATACAATTCGAAATGGTCACAAAAGTTTGTACAGGCATTCTTGGTTAGCTTACCGATTGAGGGAGGGCTGGTTCAAACTCATATTGTATATTCTAGCAAAGTTTTGAATTGTTATATTTCTATTAGTACGATTTTATTAGTACGGTTTTATTTATATTTGCTTGTGTAGAGAAAATGTTACATAACACAATAATCGAACCCATCCCATATTTGCCAAAAAATAAGAGTTAAATGGTAAATATGCAAACATAATATTGATAGAATGAAGTGATGACGTATTTATCTTAAATTCTTATAAGATTTGAAGCGGGGGAAAGTCGTCCTTTCAAAACAATTTTATAGCACTTTTCATTCACTTCTTGCAGCCATAATATACTTTAAACGCAAAAATATTTTGTTTGTATTCGCAATATCCTTTTAGAGATCCATGATATTTGCATCATGCAAGTATCACCTTCATCAAAACCGCGTCTTCGTCATAACACTTCATAATTACTATTTCTGGCGGTGCAGTATCACATTTTGGTGATCCGCGGTAGTTAAGTCGCGTATATGTTCAACAATACAAAACCTATAACCAAGCGTGGACATGTTGATTATTTTTTTTCATCAATATTAGCAGATTTGAACCACGGAAATCATTTCGCTAAAGCATTTGAATTGAATAATAATCATCTACGCCAGCAGCCAAAATATCATTTTTGTATCTAATGAAAACTAACAATTAGTGATATTGTTACAGACTTAGCTAAACTTCTACATTAAGAATCAGCATATGCAACTAACGGAAAGGAGAAAGGAATAACACTAACAATGAAAACGAGAACCAAATGACTAAAGGAATAAATTGAAATAAACTATGTTATAATCACGGATTCAAACTTCATAGAAAACCAATAGCAGGAGATGTAAAATATATATGTGATATGCATAATACCTTGGAGCAACAAGGAGATGTTTATAAACACTTTTTATCAGTTACATTCAGATATGTTTTATCCTACAGTTCTCGCGTACAGATGGCACTGTAGCCACAACTCTAGTGTTTGACACACAACTGAAAAAAAAACTGAAATACATTTAATTAGGACATTTCATAAATTGCTATAAGCCTTATTGTTGATGGATATGATAGTTACAAAATATAAGCGTTTGTATCTATTGAGATTTTATTCTTATAAGAAATATTTACATATGTAACTTTAATAATTCACATGTATTAATTCAATTTTACAAAGTTCATTCAATGGCATAGTCACAATAGCAACTATGTAATGAACAATTATTTATGACGTCACAAAGAGTGAAATATTTTATAATCATCCAATTGTTAAATGAGCAATAAATCATGACGTCACAAAGGGAATAAATTTGAAACTAGTGATAACAGCACAATAGAAAGCTTTGGAAATATTGCAGAAATCGAATGACTTGTCCAAAACGCACAATTTGTCACAAATGATATGATCCCGTTGTATTGAAATATTCCGCATCATTATGGCATAGTTGCCACAAGGCGATATTTAAAAATGGAGCTGAGAAAAATATATAGAAGAAATGAATTGTAGACAATCACCCAGTATCTTTCACTACGCTAGAAATGCATTATTCTTATATACAGAAGAAATCATTGAAATATTCATGTAATTTATTAATATTTTAGACATTTTGTAATTTTGTTTATTTTTGAATTTTGTATCATTCCGTATGAAAATAATAGAAAAAATATAAGACGTTTCATATTACTCAATTGACATTTTTGTTAGGGTAATATTCTTTAAAAATCAAAGGCATTATGTATTTTTTAATGTTTGGGTCGAACACATTTCCACTGAAGAATATCATACAGGAAAAATAAAAAAGTATCTCAATAAAATGTAGTTTTATTCCTAACATACTATTTAGCCATGTAAACATTTCATTACTAGAATTAGAATTTAGAATTTCATTACTTCACATTTATACCTTCGGGACTTTGGGATTGTAGTTGTATCTACCTTTGTAGATCCGCGGCACTTGCAACGCCAAGGAACAAGAAACATCTTACTCCGATTCGGTCAGCACTATTTTTTTAACTCCTTATCATCTTAACAAAGACACTTTGTACGTGTCTATAATGTCGAGTCTGTAAATTTAACGTCGATGTAACAGCAAATACAATACAAATGAAAATTTGGTAAAGTCATATCAAATGGGAAACAAAATGTTCTTAAAAAGATCATAAAGATCATAACTGTTTTTAAAGATCATAATTGTTTTTGGTTCAATGTGATCATGTTTATGATTTTAATAGATCAGTATCTATCAAATAGAAAAGTGTTGCACATAAAGAATATCTGTTATATCCTAAGAACCTTTGTTGTATAATAACTCCATTATAAGACTTTAACGATAAATCGAACACTTTTGACCTATACTTATATAATTGAAATGTGTTGCAGGGGTTTGTTAGCAGTAAGCCATGGAACCGCCTACAATCAGTGAAAGTATATAACACACCCAAATGCATTCGCTATCTGGGTAACCAGCTGTACATATGCCACAGAGACGGAATCAAGGTGTATGACATCAACCTTAATGAGGTGAAACGCATACCTAAATGCACCATGGGTGGAATGTGGGATGTTTGCAGCTTCTCATCTGGGGATCTAGTTGTTGCCGCGCAAAGCGGCCTGTATCAGATAAAAGAGAATGGTCAGTACCAATGGAAGCGATACTTTTATCAGACGCAGAAAACATACAGAAAAGGCAATGAAATTTATCCTCATTCGTTAAGGGGGCACGGTGGCGTAGTTGGTATAAGCGCTGGCCAGCCAAGCAAGCATGAATCCGAGGGACATGAGTTCGAATCCCCGCATGCCCCAGGATTCATGTCAAATATGCTAGCCCCTAGGGATTTATCGATCTGTCTTTGGAATGGTGTGCAATTAAAATTGTAAACGGTAGCCCAAAGAACCCAGGTGAGTTCATCGTGTGCGCCGTTAAATTGACACATTGATTACTTACACCGATCGATATATATAACAAAGTGTTCTTAGTATATTGAAAACTGTATAATGTTCTTAAATTGTAACGTAATTCAACCTACGGGTTGCAAATGAAGCAAAATAAACTTTTTATAAAAATTGATTATACTTATATCAATATTTATAAACATACATCTAAGTGTTCATAAGTCACTTGTATGAGTAAATTTAATCAAAGTATTGTTTTTTAGCTGATTCATAATACGCAACGTTTACCTCATTTTAAGGGGCACATATTTAAATGTAATTAATTGAGTATATAAGTTGCAATCAGAACCATTCCAAAGTGATTTAGGTCACATAAAATGAAAATTATTGTGTTCAATACGTAACATAAATATATGAATAAATTGTTTTTCTTCAGGTGGACAAGTAAAACGAATCGCAGATGGTTGCTTCACAGGTGTTGTGTGTCAACAAAATCGATACTATGCCGCCAATGCAACGACAGCAACAGTGCATGTGTACGAGCACACTGATGAATGGAAACAGTGCCATTCGTTTTCCGTCAATGCTGAAAAGAGTACAATTATAACACTGGGCATTACAAATGACCTCCTCTATGTATGTTTGGCCAATGAAAACAGAATCGATATATTTTCCTTAGACGGCAAGCTCAAATCAAGCACTGGATGCAAAGGCAACAGAGCAGCTGGCGAGTTTGACTGTCCTAAGATATGTTGTACTGATGCTGCAGGTGCCGCACTCATTGCAGACGAAAGAAACAGCCACCTTCATGTCCTAAATGCAAATGGACAGTGGAGTATTGTGGTGCTACATAGGAATTCCCTTTATGTGGTGAGACCATATAGTGCCTGTTTCGTAAATGATACCCTCTATGTCGTTGAATGGGGAGAAGATTTACTCCAAGCATACAAACTGGTGTAATATGATGATCGTCGTTATCGCAATGGGTGACACTAATATGGGAATACTTTAAAAATTAAGTCTCTAGGGTGTTTATTGAATAATGGCTTGAATTTGATGCATCGAAGCATTAGGCTTAGGACATCGTATCTTTACCCATGCGTGCGATAACACATAACATGTGGATTTGAATGATGTATACCCCTTATCACATAGAATTACATGGAAAACTGTTACAAAAGATATTTTGCAGTGAGCGATTATATAACATTACTTACTATCTTAACAAAAAGTGAGATATGAATGTGCTCATTTATCATTTTAGATAAAGTAACATATATGACTCAATATTGTTTGATAATGAAACTTCTATTCTGCCTAAATCACATTTGTTTGTATTTCTTTCGAAATGAGGCAATCGGAAAATAATTCGGATGAAAAACATTAAAAAAAGCGTCGTAGCCTTTCTTTTATGTCTTAATGTGATACTCCCTGGACATGTCAACATGACTTATTCCGATATAGTTGCTGAAATTAGTGTGATTAAGCAAGATAATTAAGATAGTAAACATATATTTTGAATATCTATGTGTAGATTTGTGATTTAAACGAAACCCTTTGCCCAACTTTTATTTTAAAACGTTAAAACGTTGTGTAAAGTGTTAGTTTTTTTCATAAAATTTTACCTTAAAAATGTAAGTTCAATATCAATCAACCTGATGAAAGAAGGATAAAATGCAAATACTTTCTTAGAGTTTCATGCACCTTGGATCCCAGTCGACATAGCAGAGTTACGTCATCATTAGGTCATATCTTTTCTATAAAAGGTCATATTTAGTCAGCAGTTTCACCTCATATGAAAATAATAGGACACCTAATATCGAAATAAACGCCACATAGTACATTCGATTATGTAATATACGACTTCAACTCAATTATGATCTTTTTCTAGTAAATGTAAACTAATGGCGAGGTGATTTTGGCTTTGTATGGTCATCATTGCGTCCTGATTTCCATCTCTTCGCTGAAGACCAGGAGTACTTAATAACTATATATATTTTGTTCGGGGATCACGGTGCCGTGATTACGCATAATAACTTGAGAATTATGTTGTAATCATATATATTTATTTTAAAAGTATACATATTTTTTTTATAATTATAATGTTACAGCTTACCAATACATAAGTCATATTTAAATATTTTATTTTAACGATACTATATTGGTAAGCAAGGTATTATTAACAATTCAAATGGAAAAGTAATAAACAGCTCAGATTTTGTGAAAATAAGTTTAATTATATAGCCTTTATCTTAATGTTGTGTTATTTTCAAGATCTGATGTATTTAAGATCTGAGCTTGTATTCGAATGTAGGCCGTTATGCCCGAAAATGTGATATCTACCATTGTATGAGCACATATTGCAAACATGAAGTCTAGAAACAGACCTCATAATTTTGGGGAAAAATGCTTTAGTGAAAAATGGTAAACCAAAACATAATATCTCATCACTACCTGCGCCGTCACAAATACTGGCATAATGAATAGGTAACGGTCTTCATAACCGATTCCCTTAGAAGTAATGAAATCTAATGAAAAGGTGTAACGTCGTGTCAAAATAATGGTTCCCTAAAATAACCAGGAAAAGTATAGATAGCCATTCAATAAAATTAAAATCACCTCAGAGGAACACAAGCGGAAAATATGAGTTCGACATGATGTACATTATTTAATTTCCGTGAATGTAACAGAATATGACTGTATCATTTTAGTCGCTGATGAGTTTCACATGACGTAATGATTCATTTTATTGCACGATGGTAGCCGAGTTTGAACGAACTCAAGAGTGCAAAGAAATCCTAGGTGTATGGTACTAGAATGATGTGTTTCCTTTATCACGTACATATGCATAATAGCTATACGATTAACGAAGAGGTTGAATTTGAGCGCAATAGCTCAGGGGTTAGGGCGCTTGGTTTGCGGGATTTGTGCGTGATTTTGTTTTTCGCTTTTGAGGTACATGAGAACATACGGTTATTTTGCTTAGAATATACATTTGATCCCAATAGATCTTTTTATATCTTATTGATTTGAAGTGAGACAACATCATATATATATTTTTTAAGGAGATGAATTAACGCCGCTAACATCAATTAACGCCGCGGACCCCGGCTGAATCGCAAGTAAAGGCACATGTTTCAATCATTTTTAGAATAATAGTCGTATACGCCAATATAATTAACTGTCGAAAAGTTCTTTTATATATACTAAAATTGTATATTATAAGATATAATCACTAATGAATAATTATAGCTCAAAATAGTTTAATTTGTATGCTGAGATGGTCTTTATCTTTAAAAGCATGACATGTATTGCGTTATTTCTAAATAAAATATATTCTAGCTATGTTTGATACAATTTGCATACGTTGAACATTTTAGATATAAAATTTGACAAATTTATATTGGTTTCTATGAATTTGCCGGGTGTTACACTGATAGAAACTGATAGAATTATTCGAAGCTATTACAAAAACGGAAATTAAAGTTATACAAACAACGCATAAATAGGAAACAAATAATGACACTCATACGATAATGACATAGTTGGTTTTCATCACATATTCAAAAACACAAAAAACTTGTTTGACAAACTTTAATACTTAGAAGGGCGTAGCAAATTGTCTGGTCTTATTTGTATTGATTAGTTTATTTCATTGATAATGTTATATCAAATAGTTGATGCGGACTATCTTAATAAGGAGTGGAACGCTATATGTCCTTATATAAAACGTATTTGTCATGATTACTCTTAACACTTCAACACATATAGATGTTTATCTTGACACCTTTAAACAGGCACCGAATGAACTACTTAATTGTTTAAATGACTTTATCGCTACCATTATGTTTAATTGTAATTGCAATGCACCAAGTTTCTATTTACAACTTCTATGCAAAAGGGTGTGTCTCAACACGTAGAATGTAACACCCATTAATCAATAGTCATCTTCTATATTACTATACTAAAAATAGTATTAAAATGGGTTATTTGTGAAAAATCGTGTCGTAACATTTTACTCAAATATCATGGTCATATTCAATTTGTTCAACATTTTAAAAATATACATAAACAACAGTAAAGCACATTATAAGCACAGAACATTTGTTGCTTATTTTGCATTGCATCTGTTTGCTCAGAAATTACCCATATTTTTTTATGAAATAGTTAGAGCTTTATAACAATTCGAATTAAATAGTTTAATTGACTAGACATGTTTTTAACTTTTTTTATTCATTTATATTTTCCCTGACATACTAAGGATTTACATAGCAATAAAACTTAAACATAGCTTAGTAATAAGAATTAGTCAATTTACGTGTTGTTTGCCTTGTTTGAAAAGCTCTACAGTATATCTTATGAGTTTGTCCACACATGTTATAAAGCGTAGGTTTCAAATATGAATTGATTAAAAAACATGTAACTAGTAAGAATTCAGTTTTCTTAATTAAATGAACGTTTAATTGTTCTAACTTGATTATTATTGTATGTTTTTTATGTTCAAACTCATAGTGGCTTGTGTTACATTCTAGCCAAATGCGTTAGATTAAATTCAACTAAGTTAAAAGCAGTTTAGTGTCGATGACATATATTGTGCACATTGTGGTATATGTGTTAATTTGATTATTATATTAAGTTCAAATGTGTAATTAAGAAATTTCAATAGAAATTGAAAAGTGCACTACCAAATATCATGTTATTTCAATTGAGCGGTATTTGCAACTGCATTTGAATTAAGTCAACTATTATTAAACATAATAAAATGAAAATCATGTTAAATGAAATCAAGCCTCGGTGAAAACATGAAACAAGTTGTACAATATTTAAGACACAAGGCAAAGAAAGTGTGTTTGCCTACAAATGCAAAACCAAGCCAAAACGTAATTACAGAGACACGTGAAAGTCCTTATAAGACATTTTTCAGTTGAATGTGAATGTTCAATTTGACATCAGTTTATTCAAATTGATATATACTTTACTATAAAGCGCGTATTGGTATTGGCATATATGTGTATATGTTGCATTGTAATTGCTTGAGTCATAGCTCATGTTATAATGTAAAATACACTGCAACGTAATGAAAACATATAAAATCGAAAATTAAACTGAAGTTGTCGGATAATGACTAGAACATATGAGAATGTAATTAAAAGTGATATAATATGCACATACTAGGCCTTTGCCTCCTAATCATCACAACTGTGTTGCTTGTTGGACACCTAATTGACATTGAAAATATTGATATACGCTTAATTGTAACTTCGCTAATTATTATTTCAACTTATTATTTCCCCCTGTTTATTGTATAACGAAATCACCCACAATTTCGATTTATATAATGGGCTGCTTTAAAATAAATATTGGCTCTTAATAACATAGGCAAATCATGAGTCAGAATATATAATTGTTATATAATTGTTAATATAATTGTTAATGATGAACCATTATATAACACATCAAACGAATAAATATCTGAAAAGGGCAATGGGGCTTTAGAATCATGATATATAGCCATAAAGATAGATGAAAATATTAAAGGACTTTGAATAAAATATTCATGGTCAAAATTCATCGAAAAATATAAATGATAGAAACCATTAAACTATCATTATTTAATCAAACTCTCATTCTAATCATATAACGTTTGAAATTAAGAACCTTTCAGGTAAAATTCATAATGGCTTTAAACGGAATATTCCAAAGCGATTTAACTACAGTTACGATGGCATCAAACGCAGATACACCAGTGGTAACCACCCCTATTGATTCGGATGCTATGGAAACAACCTCTTATGAAGAACCAAAAGGAGTCTTTGTAAGTAGCGAATTGGAAAGAATTCTGACCCTAAGCTTCATTATTATAACGTCAGTCTGGATCTTGCTTGGCAATTGCAGTATTATCTGGATTCGATATGTGAGTGACAAGTTAAACCAGGAGTATCATCATATGCTAAGCATCTGTGCTTTCTACAATATCATGCTGGTTATACCTGGTAAGTATTTGTTTTGGAATTAAGTATTGTAAGATAATTTAGAAAATATTTATTGAGTTGGTATTATAAGAATTGTGTGTCTTCAAAGATAGATGTTTAATCAGTTCCTTACAATTTAAAGCTTTGTAAAAATGTAAGTTGTAGCAAGTTGGTAGAATTGTTCCTAATATATTCTCATAAACATATATTCATCATGAATATATTTTCATGAAAAAACAGTTTTAGCGGAAATATGCAAAATAAATGCACACTTTATTATGTCAATATGATGGCCCTTAATCTATAAAGATATAAAACATTTTTAGTGTCTGCATAAATTTAGTAATG
Organism: Hydroides elegans; assembly: GCA_001703475.1. NCBI lineage: Eukaryota > Metazoa > Annelida > Polychaeta > Sabellida > Serpulidae > Hydroides > Hydroides elegans. Next base: position 3,221 of record LQRL01080953.1, on the reverse strand, counting down.
CGTCCATTATTTATTTGTCATTCTAGTATATATTCTATAATTCAATTTAATATTTGATTTTGATATATAGGTGTTCCAGTTGCGGTAGGCCATTTGCTTGTTGAGGAATCATTTCCTGTGGTACTCTGTCGTTTATTTTCTGCTATTGGGATTGGAGGTTTCTTTACAGCCAACTACGTTACAGCTTTTCTAAGCTTGGAGAGGTAACCGACGTTTTTATTGATACGAGCATTACTGAATAGATACTTGTTTGAACTATTTGAACTATTTTAACTATATGAATATTTTTGAACTGTTTCATATCTTTCGTCTAATTTGGGATGTTAACCACTGTGTTTAATGGTGTAATAATCACCCTATATATGTAATATTTTTGAAATTATGAATGTATTATTGAATAGTATTTCTACAAACTCCCTATATAATATGCCATGGAGATAAGTGTTTTTTTTCTCGTTTCAGGTATATGTTTTTCTGTCAACCT
>LQRL01080947.1:6646-22865 GCA_001703475.1 Hydroides elegans | reverse complement strand
GCTCGAAACATGTTAGGAAAAGATTCATGAAAATAAAATTAAAAGCACAACCAAAAACATATTTTACTGTGTTAAACCAGCTTTCTAACCGTTTATTATAAAGTTAATTTTAGTAAAACCTGACCATCCTGCATATACGCATTGTTGAAGTTCACGGGGGATCCAAGGTCACTGACCTTCTAGTTTCATATTATTGACTCAGAAAAGAGCTTAGCTTTTAAATCTCGTAGTCCTAGAGCTCGAAAAATCAAGTTTATTCGAAAAATCAAGTTTATTTGCTGTAAATATATCTCTACTGATTATCGCCGAAGTCTGTCGTGCATACAATGTAGATATATTTTAGTAATATGGATAGAAATACAATTGATTGTTTATTTTGTTATTTTGAGATTTTATCTAAATGCCTTTGCTTTGTCGCTCATGTGGTGCGAAAAAATCAACAAATATCAACGCGGGTTATTTTTTGCTTGACAATATGTTTTGTCTTTTCGTACGAACAGACGCCCGCCGCTTGACCCTGGGCAGCATCATTGAGGGCGATGACCTTGCCTCTGAGCTGCAGAATATGCTTGATCTTACTGAAGACCTTTTTGAGCAGCTTTTGACAACGCCTTTGGATCCGGCCAAGGTATATGTTTGGGTTTTGAGCTTTGGGTGATTTACATAAATATTTAGCATTCTTACGCGGATTGCTAAATATAGTCTTGCTTTGAATAGGTTACTATGTTTTGGTTTTGCTTCTGCATACAATAATGCAAAATATCAATGGCAAATACTATTGCAACAGTTTGCAGCATGAAGCTTCAAACTGCATCTTAACATTGCAGCAATTGTGAACTTGTAATATGCGCTACAGATAATAATGATAGAGTGTTTATCTGTTTAACTTTAAAGGAAACAACAAGAATATGCATGCATTCGACAGGAGAAAGCAGTCCCACTAACTATGCATTGTTCCATAAACACTTAAATGTTTATGTTCACAGGTGGCACAGTACTTGGAGTCTATCCTAACTGCCGGTACCTCATGCGTGGAGCCTGGTTTGCCAGGCATTTTCACGGACCTCGATTGGGAGCTGCATCTCAAATTGGAAATCTTGCAGCAAAACATATGCGAATACCCGAATGAAGAGGACGAGGCAAGGCGGGTGGTAGAGGATCTAGTGGCCAAGGTGTGTTTATAGAATTAGTAAACTTGAGTGCGCATACATTCAATTTATGGAGATTGGCTTTTCGTTATACTCATCGATGGAATTAACGGGACTGCTTTAGGTTCAGTTCCTCAGCTTTCGCTAAAATGGGAAGGTGTGTCTCAAAAATACATAGAAGATACTTCAAACTGTTTTGTACGCTGCACCTTAAAACCCGAACTCCTTTATTTGTCCATAAGGTTACCAGGGCAAAGTTGATGATTATAGAATTCCCTTCTATTCGTCCTTGACCCACTGTACTTACATTGTACGCATCGCCGCCTAGCGTCCGAATTCCAATGGCTGCATTTTGTATTTTCTTTAAGTTCATGCCCTTAAACAAACCGATTTATTTGCAGCTCGCTCAGGCCGAAGCAACCCAACGCGTTGACTGGGCCGCCCTTATCAACGCCATTGTTGGTATCGTGGAGGCCCTAGCAACCGCTGATACATCGAATCTGGAAACGTTCCTGATGTCCCTTGGTAACGAAGTAGGCTGGGCCGAGTTCATTGGATCGTTCTTGAGCATCATTGAAAATATAGAAGTGAATGAGCAGAATATTAATAGGTATGTGAAAGTGTAATATTTTTTCACACTTTGAGTTTAAACGAAATGTCGATGTTCATTAATCTGGGTCCGTGCTAACTCATAAATATCGATAAATGGGATAACTAATGGAGATTTCTGCAATGATTGCACATTAAACACATAGAAATTTTTAAATTCATCTCGGTCTTTTAAGCAAATATTACCACACGATATCCCTCAAGTAGGAGTTCGCCAGTTACGAGCACTCTGATATAGCAACATTTCAGTTCATAGAAACATATTGTTATATAATATTCATTGTATTTGACTTGCAGTATGATCACGATGTACTTGGAGTTCCTCGGTCTTGCCCCAGCGATGTCGATGGGCAGTGGTCCACAGGATATGTACGCGCATGCCTACTCGGTTCTGTTGGATGTGGTTATGACAGCCACTGACCAACTTGCAGGTATACTTTGACTGATGTTTAAATTTTATGGTATATAGTATTTTGTAAATGTATCTTGTTAGAGAAGAGTGTTTGATACTTGAATCCTGTTTTTCCCGCATGGCGTTATTTCTAGTTTCAAAGGAAAAATTTCGTTTCAAAATCCAGTTATCCAATAGTATGAAAAGTGTGTCAAAGTTGTCAGAATTTATCGCACGATCTGTTTAACTTTAGAAATGCTTAAAGGAAAATAAGTGCAGATAGTACGACGGAATTTACGTTTGTTATTAGTGAAGGTGAAAAGACAGTAGCATACAAGTTGGTGCCTGTATGATTATGTGTTGTGATTTGTTATCGACATGTCCTTCAATACCACCTTTATATATAGATGCAACGTCGATGCTGCAGAAGACCCTAGATGAGAGCGATGCCTTTAGGAGGATGGCGGAAGAACTTGTAAATCGATATCCCGACGAAGCAGCACTCGTGTTTGCAAGACTGATTGACCCAGCTGTTATACAGGTGAGACTTCTATGAGACTCTGTTGGTATGTATGTTGTAGATGGACTTAGTTTAGGCATAATATTGTTTATGTGTTTATAATGGATCCAATTATTAAGAAAAAAAAATATGTGAATACAATTAGCTCTTCCACTGTGCTCACAGCTGTTATCTTTAACAGTGGTGATATTTGGCTTTGGGTTACGAAGTACCATGTAAAGTAAAGATTTGCACTACATGTACATATAATTTTGCAGAATATGGAATTTCAATTTCATGAAGCATATTCAGAAAATTACGTACAAACAGTCAGGATGCAAACGCTTTATTGTATGCTGTAACTATCTAGCTATCTACCATATCATTACATTTCATTTGTACTCTTTATTCTTTAATCACCTTTCTTTTCCCTAGACCCTTTTGGAAGCCACCGATCCACAGACCCAATACCTCTGCAATGCCATGTCGCTGGAATCCCTCTTGGGTCTTGGCGCCAACCTGCCCAACATCCAAGGCATCAGTGACGTCATGTGTCAATATGACGTCATGTCGGCGTTAAGTGACGTCGAGATGGGATTTGAGTTTGATAAAATAGAGGAGCTGGTATGTCTTACTCTGACCTTGTCTAATTTGAGCCAATAGTAAAAAATGTCAGTTTAGCGGTTAAGGTGATGTTTAGAATTTAATAAAAAATGTGTTTTAACATAATTCATGCTTACAGATTCACATTGAATTAAATAACATGTGATTTGAAATAAGATAGTTGACATAGTTGAATGATAACTCGCATATTGATTATTTCATTTTTGCATTTTAATTAACAGATCGGAAAAGCTCTTGGAATCCTCTCTGGTGAGATTCCAGTAACAGAACCTGCCGACTACAACTATCTTGCTGAAAAGTAAGTCAACTTGCCTTAAGAATTCGCATCTAATGTAGATGCATTATGAATCACTTAAATGACCATGGTCATCAAATCAAAGCACGACTTAAAAATCTATAAAATAATATAGCTAACATAAGTAGGCCTATAGTTAAAATTAAAATAAATTAGAACATTTATAGCGTTTAAATACCCGCGATCCGCACATCCAGATCATAATTGTTGAGGTGAATTTCACCTTACAATCCGACGAGTTGACTTTTCTCTTTAAAATTGTCACATCATTGTGATTTATTCAATTCCAGATCAGCCCAGGCCGTCGGTGGGTTGCTCTCGCTACCCGAGCGTGTGGCTGGAACCCCGGAATGGGAAGACATTGTTGCAACACTGGGTTTGCAGAGCGACCAGATTGGACAGTTTATTGGAGGGTTCACTGAAACCTATTTGAACTCAACGTGAGTATTTCTTACATTAGATTCATGGTAGAACAATCAAACGATCCCAATGAGAATCGGCGAGAAATTGATAAAATGTATGGTACATATAATTTGTTACCTACAATATACATGTATTTCATAGTATAACAGTGGAAGAAAGTAGACTATAGCCTCCAATTTAACGCAAACAAAGTAATGATTTTTGTCCAAATAAAAAACGTAGTTATGAAATGTTGTATAACGAATAGAACTTAACGTTAATTACTAATAATCTGCCAATCTTGCTGTAGGTCTGCATCTTTGGTGGTGGAGCTAGGCAAAATGGTTGAGAGTGACGACTCATGGTGGACCCTGGCTCCTGTTATAAAAAGCGCTGTCACTGCGGCTGAGATGATCTTCAATACAACGCGCGACATAGACGGTATGTATTCAGCATCTGTATGTTAAATTAACGTTTATACAACATTTAAAAAAAAGCTCACATGGAACTGATCTATTACACCAGTGCAATCATGTTCAACCCCGAAATAACTCTTTTAATCAGTAAAACTTTAAAAGAAAAAACCGTCATGTCGGTGATTTTGTCCTTGTTTTTTTTTTCGTGATAAAAATGATATAAAGAAACAAACATGATCTTCAGATTTTTCGCGTTAAAGAATCCAAGACAAATTAGATTATATATGCTCTCCTTATTGCATTGCAGCGATGTTGGATGGTGCCACCGGCAAAGTGATGCGTGAAGTAATGCCACGGTTACCGTTGTTGGTTTCCGGTTTCACGCCTCTGGTACAGGATTCAGATAAGGTAAGGATTGATTTTAAAGAAATGTTTCCAATGAAATGGAATATATTTAATCAATCTAATGATTAAGTGATGGTTTGAATGATAGGATTCATGAATAGGCTGTCATGAATTTCAATTCGATTGTTGAGTAGTAGATGAGGTTAGTAGATTCTATCATATCAAAGCCAGTAGCTATTCTTTAGTATGAGAGGTAGATAAACATGGTGACGAGTTGCAATCAAAATGTATCATGCAAGCATTTAAAGCTTATTGCACAGAATGTTAAATCGGTTCTGTTTAATCAGTATAAAGAATATGATATATGAAACTATATATTTCATTTGATCAGTTAACGGAATTCGCCGACGTGCTCTCCCGTGACCCCTGGGCCCTGCTTTGCAATGAACAGCAACTCCGTGAATACCTCGTTGCCCCGCCCGAACTGGATCTCACGGGGCTATTGGAGGTTGTGTGTGATCCGGAGACTGTGCCGGCTATAGAAGAGGAATTGATGGATATCTATTTCTCAGCCATATATCCGGTCGAAGTGGTGAGTGAGAGGAAAAAAGTACGCCTTATGATATTACATTTAATATAGATAAACTGATACATATATCAAGGTTTCTCGTGAGACTCTGGAAGCACATGATATAATCCTGTTTATTATCCAGTGAAAACGTTTGTTTATGCTATAAGTTCATCTTTAAATACAGTGATATTGCTTAACACGTTGGCCTGCGTAGTATTAAAACAGAAGGTCATTTGTTCATGGAAGAAGACTATCCAACATGCTTTGATAACTGGGAGGCAGGCAGGAAAAAATCTCATTGATCTACTACATTGTAGTATAAACTAGAACAAGTATTAATCTTGTCCAAAATTATATTACATATTACATCATCTTACAGATCCTCGGTTACCTCGGTGCTACCAACGCCGACACCTATACACCTAACATCGCCTGGGAGCGTCTTTACGTGGGCGCCATCAACACCGTGCAATCCGGTGTCGCGTGGTGGAGTGAGGACTCGCCGTGGAATGGATTCTTTGCGCTGGATGTGGAGGCGTTTGTTGCAGAGGTGGTGGAGCTGCTGAATGCGGCACTTGGCGGCGTTAATGGGTATGTGGAATGATATATCATGTTTGTTAGTGTAGGTGTCGGGACGTTTCGGCCCATTTCCATTTCGGCCCACTTTTTTCGGACGTTTCGGCCCAAGAAGTTTCGGCCCAGTACGTTTTGGCCCACTTTGAAGTCACTTCTATTTGTCAATATAGTAAATGTTAATTTTATACAAATCAAATAAATTATATGGTTATGTTTTTTTTATACGGTTGAATGTTTTATGATAAGATATAATAGAGGAATGATTGCAATTGAACCCCCATTAAGTGAGTTGCATTACCGTGGCGTTCTACATATAAGACATGCTTAAATCAATTGCAATTCTTAAGACGAGGAAGCATAGCGTTGGAATTTGCATGATCCTATCAGGATTTGAATTAATATTTTCCTTCTATTCAAGTTAAACTTTTTACCACAGCTGAGCTATCAGTAAAATGTCAACATAAATTCAGATCAAATATAAAGAATTAAAACAAATAAAACGCGAAATGAGTTTATGTTCTATTAAATGAATTATATTATGAATATTTTTTTAAGTATATTTAAAATACTGTTTCTTCAATGTTCAATTTGCGAATCAAACAGACAAATGAAAAAGATATGCTTAAATTTTAAGTATCTTTTTCAAGAAGTGGGCCGAAATGTCTTGGGCCGAAACGTCCTACCACTTCGGCCCACTCAAAAGTGGGCGGAAATGGTAATTGGCCGAAATGGAATTTGGCCGAAACGTCCTGAAAGCGTTAGTGTGTATGTTACATGAATAGGGTGCTTGATTTAGACACTTTTGAATAAGGCACCGGGTAGCGTTAATCTGTAAGTGTTTAAAACGATACATTTTTTATTCAAAATAGATTTAATGCTGTAACTGAAGTTTATGATATTCCTGGTTGTTGTGATCTTTATAAGAATGTGGAAAGGCACGACTAGTTTCTTTTCACGCGGAACTCTTGATTAGCCCATCAAGGTCTGATGGTCACCAAGGAAAGCTCTCAAAAATATGTTATTAGGAGGTCAGTAGGTAAGAGGTCGGGGTTTTTCTTGTGAACGGTTTGGAAGTGAATCTTAAGGGCGTTTAGGTCATGTCAAATGGTGTAATGTCCGAAAATCACAAACGCGACAAGTAAATGTAAAGATGCTTTGGGGTTTATATTCTTATCTTAAGATTCTTCTTTAACAAGATTTCTTTCAAATATCTCGTTTTTATTGAACCTCATATTTTATATTGTAGCCTCCTGGACATGGACTACCTGGGCGGAGTGGTAAGTGAGACCCTGGGCGAAGAGGGCGAACAACTGTGGCGCGAATTCATGAACATCTTCTCTGCCTTTGAGCAGTTCCTCGCTTTACTTGACACTGGTAGGTTGCACCACTTTACCATGTTACTCAACCACTTATTCTATAGTTTAACAATTTGTACGTATTATAACTCATGAGATCCTTCATAAACGTTGGTGTGGCGCAAAGGAAGGACCTCCTAATGTATTTAAAAATATTTCGTTCAATCATATGTTAAGTATACATTAATATCACAAAAAATCCTAAACTTATCACCATTTTAAGAAATGACATTAATCACTATACATTGTATTATCTTATAATAATATCCTATTTAGTTGATGTTGTTACAGAAAACATGTTGTCACTTGATGAGTTGCTGGGAAACGAAGAATTATTCTCGGAGTTATTCGGCACTGCACTTACACCTGAGCTTCTTGAAACCCTCTCGGGTGCATCTCTACGAACCGACCAGGTAAGTAAAACAATGATTTTCCAGGACATTCACACCTGACCAGACCAAAGTTTATTATCGAAACAGGTGAATTGAAAAACAAATAACCATTGGTCAACGTTCCAAAAGCTGAATATCGCATTTTTTTATTAGCAATAAACCAATGGTTAACCAAGTTTTTAGAAAAGAAAATATATACTATGAAATTTTTATACCCAAGAAAATGGAAAACTTGCCCTAAACCGAACTTACAGAAGAACCTCGTTAATTGCAACAGCTCAGGATGGGTAGACACCGTTCGGTTTATCCGACCTTCACTTTATCCTATAAGATTCAAACGAAAATATAGAAATATAGACGATGAGAGGTTCAATTATGTTAGGCTAATGTAATGATTCGGATTATCCGTGTTCAGTTTAAGGGTTTACTACACATGTTATGTTATTTCATAACCCATTTTTTACTTTCAGCTGCTAGCCATGCTGCTGTCTGGCGACTTCGCAAACATGCAGCTGTGTCGTGACATTGACCTAAATGACCTCTTTGTGTTTGAACAAAATGCCGATGTAACTGCCCTAGATGACCTTCTGTGTGGCCTTGACATTCAGAACTTCCTGGATTCAATTTTGGAAACACCGTATTTTGAGGAATTCGGCAGATTGGTATGTTTGGTTTTATATGCAAAATTTGAAAAATTGTCACATTAGTTTTGCCCTTTATAAAACAGTTAAATAAATATCAAATAAGATTAAATGAACAAACTATCGGTTCTTTATTGCCATAAATATGCAATGTATAGCGAATCCTGGATCACGTATACTAGTTAGTTCACAGGTATACACGTACAATGTGTCTTTTGATTTTATATATGATATAAGGTTCAAATTGAAGCGAGCTAATATTCCAAATCTAGAAAAATAGATTAAAGCAATTAAAGAAACTAACTTGAATTCTAACGAATGCGGTAATGTTACATACCCCTTATTCATATTTAATATCTTCATTGTATACGTACGCTACAGCTCGACATGCTGACCGGCGACAGCTCCTCCCCAACCGACGACATGAACCTGGGCGACCTCACTATGGATGGCGATCTGGCCGATTTATTGGCTGAGATCGAAGTCTGGATCCGCAATATTGAGATGATCATCGAACAGCAAGTGATGGCTCAGGAGGAGTGGACGCGATTGGTGGAGGCGATTATTGCGGGGGCGGAGGGAGCCGCTAGTAGAGAGTAAGTGATGGGTCTATCTTATCATGTGCTTAATTAAAATATAGAATATGATTTGGGAAGCCTATGTGTCAAGTCTACAAAGTCTCAATAACACTTTTAATTTTGAAAAATGGCAATGTAAAATTCTTTCTTGGCTGCAAGTCGTCCTTTGCGTTCGAGCTTAATATGTGCTGCTGGAATTTCGAGCCTCGTCAATCATTGTCTAAAAAATACGCTAAATGAAAAGTCAGCATTCAAATTATGCGAAATAATTACCATGACCATAAAAAAACTTGACAACTTCTTTCCTTGCAGATTCGTCGTCGAGACTTGTCAAACCACCCTCACCAATCTCGACTCAATGCAATTCGACAATGTCCTCCTGCCCACCCTGGCTCAAGTACAGGGCTTCCTACGGGTTAATAACCAGGCCCTTCGCGCGCTGCCAGTATTATATGATATAAGTTGCAACATGGATACGTATACGCTGTTGGAGATCTATGAGCGAGTGCAGTATAGCGGCATTGTCGATGCACTCACACAAGTAAGAGTTAACCTTCGATTGCTCTGTAATCAGTAAGCTAGCGACATTAACGAGTTATTTCCCCTTTATGCATTATCGGAGATTTTCTTATGAAATGTACTAAGATGAAATATCAGCTGTAAACTATAAAAAAATAAATGAATAAAGACGTCGATTCGAGGCAAATTAAGAATTGTATATAGTTATTTTAGACGATTCTTAATTTTCTGGATTGTTATCTCGGTGTGCTAGTGGAATCCGCGACTATAGGACTTACAATGTAAACTCTGACATTGCAATATGGAAAACCCTTTTCTCGAAACTGAGTAAGATCGTATGATAAATGAGGTGTCGGGACTTACAAGGGCAAATTATGTAACAGTGTTGAAGATGATTGAGAGTTACTGTCGGGTTTACGGAGGTGGTTGATCTATCAAGGTGTCCAATTCCAATAGGGTTTAACCGTATTTTTTGCCTTATCGTATATTCCAGATTTTCAACCTCATGTTCACCCCGGCGCCCGCCTTTGACTGTGCCGTATACGCCGAAACCACCGAGCACTACATCACACTGATCGCTGATTGGTCGAGTGAAAGCGGAAGTGGCCAAGAGGCGCTGCAGTGTCTGCTGCAGAGTCCCGCGCATGCGCTGCCTGCGCTGACGGAAGTGGACAAGTAAGTTGGGTGTTTTGCTCTTTGTTTTCAATTGGGGGTTGGTTAAGGGAAATTAATACATCATTTTACATGTATAAGTAAGTTGGAGTCTAGTCGCTGGAAAGAATTGATTGCATAGTTGAAGCATGTTATCCTAGTTGAAAATGTGCTTGAAGTAATTCCGTAGTCATTTCTCCGTGATAGGGTGACGATTATATTGGTCACTCTGACTCGTACTTAAAATTTGAAATAAATTTACCTATTTGACACTTTATTTCGTAATTTATTTATGATTTGTTTTTATAGTCTTTTATCTATCTTATACAGGTATTTGCTTATTTATGAAAATAAGATTTATATACAGACATAACATATATTTATGATTTATGTTCTTGTAGCATCCTGGAGCTGCTCGCACAGTTCGGCGAACTACTTGACGCCCTCCCAGACGCCAACTCGGGCGCCTTCGGCCAAATCATCCCGCTCGTCAATATGACGCTCAACGCCGCATGGCAGCCTAACGAATGTGAGTAATTATTGCCTGTTTACTTCCAGGTTTATTGAAATTTCATTAAAACCTCTAGATGCTAGAATATTATCTTAAGTTAAGAGCATAGCCTTCATGGAATTCAGAATTGAGCGAAAATAGTACAGTTATTATTGTCATCATATTTTATTTATTTATTTATTTCCAGATTCTTATAAGGCGCTTATAATATTTAAATTTCAAAGCGCACACATACAAACCATTTATAAACAATGCATAACTATAACTATAGAACTTAAACATTGTAACCATACATACTTATTAATGATAAAATGTAGAAAACAAATAAGTTTTAAAACTTTTTCTAAAACGTAATACTGAATCAGCTTTTTTAATTTCCATTGGTAACATGTTCCATAGCTTTGGAGCAAAGACTTCGAAAGCGCGCTCCCCAAATTTAGATTTACATTTGGGAACAACTAGCTGTAAATGACTAGATGACCTTAAGGAACGACTAGGTGTATACGGTATTAAAAGATCAGTCAAGTATTTAGGACCAGTGCCTTGTAAACATTTAAAACATAAAACTAATACTTTGAAATGAATTCGTGCTTCAATTGGCAGCCAATGTAAATGTCTTAAAATCGGAGAAATGCGGTACTTTCGATATGAGTCTAGCGGCTGTATTTTGGACCAGTTGCAATTTTCGTAGGAGCTTCTTATTAATACCGTAGAGTAATCCATTTGCATAGTCCAATTTAGAGATGACCATAGCTTGTATAAGGGTTCTTGTTATATCTTCGTCCATGTATTTACGCATTCCCGCCAAGGATCGCAAGTTTAAAACCGCGATTTGACACTTTTTCAATACGAACTTCTCCATGGAAAGTGATTGATCGAACAAAACACCAAGGTTCCTAACAGATGATACACTGTGCACTTTGTTCTCGCCGACCATAATCCCGAAATCTGACAATTTTGACGCAAAGTGTTTGGAACCAATCAAAATTACCTCAGTTTTATCGTCATTTAATTTTAATCCGTTTATCAACATCCATGTCTTGACATCTTGTACACACTTTTCTAGACGATCACATGCGCATTCCGAGTCTTTAACGTCAAAAAACACATACATTTGCGTGTCATCGGCGTAAAAATGATGCGATATTCCGTGCTCGCGAAGTATATCGCCTACTGGAGCCATGTTCATTGTGAACAGGATGGGTCCCAGGACGCTACCCTGTGGGACGCCTGTTTGAAGGGGTGCCTTCGATGAATAATGACCATCGACATAGACCCTCTGCGTGCGCTCGGACAAATACGACTTTATCCAAGCGAGTGCGGTCCCCGATATGCCGAACCTAGACGATAAGCGAGACAATAGACGAGCATGGTTGATTTATCGAACGCGGAACTTAAATCAAGTAGAACTAAAGCACATAGTTTCCGGTTTTGCAAGGCCATATTGATGTCATTTTGAACCCTTAAAAGCGCAGACTCCGTAGAGTGATATTTACGGTACGCCGACTGGAATTTCACTGATAACCCGTGAGTGTCAACGTGTTCATTAATGCGATTTGCAACGACCTTTTCAATCAGTTTCGACACAAATGCAATGTTCGACACTGGTCGGTAATTTTTGAAATAATTGGCGTCTAAATTAGCCTTTTTAATCAACGGTTTAATAACGGCCTCTTTCAAGTTACATGATACCACGCCGCTTCTTAAAGATATATTCACAATTTCAGTAAATGGTTTCACTAAAATACCTTTACAGTTTTTTATTAAAACAGTTGGCAGGGGATCCAGGTCAGAGGTTTAAGCTGATGATGAAATAATAGCCGTTTCAATCTCCTTTTCAGTCGCTTCTCGAAACGCGTCAAGAGTTATATTGTCTGAACGAATAATATCCTTTATTTCCAGCACCGCAGCTTTGCCCTTTTCACTCTCTATGTCGGTGTTTATTTTCACTATTTTGTTAATAAAATATTCCGAAAATGATGATGCCATCACGGATCTATCGAGTATATCCGGTAACACTGTGTCTGGTTGCCAGGTTAGAATACTTTTCGTTACACGAAACAGTTGTTTAACATCGTGTTTCGATTCACAGACGGTCTTTTTCAAATATTCCGTTTTAGCAGTTTTGACTAAAAAGTTCACATAGCGACATTGATTTACGAATGCTTTCCTATCAGAAACTAGTCCGGATTTATTCATTTTACGTTCAAGACGCCTTCTAACTATTTTCGCGCTTTGGATTTGGTCATTAAACCATTTGGTGTTTTGTCGTATTTTCACATGTTTAGTTACAAGGGGAGCATGGCTGTCTAACACCTGTGAGGTTTTCATTATATATCTGAACTGCGGTATCGATACTAGAGTCAGCGGGTATTTCTAAAGCGTTAGAAATGTCATTTTTTAATTTATCCAGATCTATATCCTTTAGATTCCTTCAGGTCATATAGTTCTTGAACATTTATATTTCTCTTGATTGTGTTGCATACTATACATGTATTAATTTTAAAAAATTAGATTCTAGGTAGATGGTTAAATTTATACATAGTGTTTCACTAATTTATAGTATAATGTAATACACAAAAATCAACATTAACAAGAATTAAAGGTAATCATACAAAGGTAATGAACCAGAAAATAGATAAATTTCATAACTATCCGCACCTCTTTTTCAGTGTTTGTGCGACTGGAAGAAATACTGATGAATCCGGAGGAATATATTGGTTTCATGAGGAACTACACGAATCTACCCGATAACCTCATCGAAAGTCTACTAAACGCCTATATTGATATATCTCAGGTCAGGTATATCGTATTATAAGTGATTAGTGTACTCGACCAGCAAATAATGTTACAAAAACAAAATCTTAAAATCACCTATTTGATAGTCTGTAAAATTATATTTTGAAAAAGTGTTATTATGAAACCTTCCTACAATGTAAGTTTCAGCACTAAACAGCTATGTGATTTACATTATTGACCTGTAAGATTTTGTTTTATTGATATATTACAATAACAATGGATTCCTTTTGCACAAAAAAAACAGCAACATTTAATCAAAGCCGTAACGACGCAATGCTTAATGGTTTTTAGATTGATATTCTGGCGCTGTCCGACCAACAAATCATGGACCTCCTATGTGACCCTGAACTCCTGTCTACATTCGTTATGCTGCCCGACGAAGTACCCTATGGCTTAATAGAAGACGTCATGTGCGGTGATGATGCGATTATGTTGATTGAGGCGGTCCGGGAGATGGTAGATGCGGGCGTCATATTTTATGAGGTAAATCGCATGCATTAAGTATTTGACAAAGTAATTTGTTACTTTAAAGAAAAAAAAAAAGACTGACAAAGTTATTTCTCACAAATCATAATAATTAGTTAAGGCAGTTACACATTGAAAATTTTTAACACAATAATGCCAAATCTCGCCTCTATGTAACGTAAACCGTCGCTTCATAGTCGTACAAGCCTTGATACTCCGTGGCATGTTTGAAAAATCATATCCCATAATCCCCCTTCCAAATACTATGAACTATACATCATACATGTATATACAATGCCTGTTTCACAGGCCTCCCAAAACGGTGGTTCCTACTCCCTCGACACCGCCTGGCTTGCCGACCTAGTCTTGGACGTCGCAGGTATCCTAGAGAACAACATCGAAGGCCTCGAAGATGTATCTGCATATTCGATTTCATTTCACATAATGAAAATTGGCAGATTCATATGCTCTATGAGCATAATATCCGTCTAGCTGCATATAAATATCACTTTTACCACTACCCATCTCTAGTTAATAGTCTGTTTCATATCAATTATTGAACATTTCCATTCCCTCACAGGCCTCCCAAAACGGTGGCTCCTACTCCCTCGATACCGCCTGGCTTGCCGACCTGGTCCTAGACGTCGCTGGTATCCTGGAGAACAACATCGAAGGCCTCGAAGACGTGTCTGCTGTGCTAAGGGTGTTTGGAGGACAGATTGAGAGCGTTGAGGATGCGATTGATGCGCTGCTGAATCTGTTCACGCTGGGTGGCATTGATGTGCTGGCTGATAGGTAGAGTTGAAATTTTGTTACATATGCACCCATGGGGTTCGGGTGGGTTGATTGCACTATGGCATTTTTTGTTGTGTTTGAGAAAGCCTCGTGTGTTGGTGCAATTAAATTTGGAATCACAATACTGTAACTACTACCAATCTACTCATATGATATGACTTCACATTTATAGCATATAATCTGTATTGTCAATTTACAAGTAATTGTCATCGAAATAGGAAAACTTCTCAATAAGTCAGTGCTCCAACGTCCCGAAAACTACCGGAATCGATTGTAGTAAACAGAGCACAACATTGCATTAAAAACATTTTGGTTATTATGCAACGATTTTTCGATATTTTATTTTTACAGTGTGAATGAAGTGCTTGAAGACATCAAAGGCTACGTCAACGACCCGTTTGGCCTTCAGTTGATAAATGACCTACAAATCTTGGTTGATGGCCTGCGCTCACTCAATCTTTTCAACCGTGGCCTCACAGGTAGGTTGAGTTTATTTGGGATTTGAACCTACCATTACGCCTGGTTATGATACACCATGCGAGGAAGAAAAGATACTATGTATTAAGATAATATTATATAAATGCACTGAATAAAAGAATAATAACAAGAGCTGCTAAGGTATCTTTACTGTAAATACTTTCAAAATAGCGCATATAAACAATGATAGTTTTCGCGCCGAAGGTTTGAATATGGATAACATACATAATGAGTATTATCTCATTATATCTGATATTCTTAACCTTCAAAATGAACCCCATTTCTTTATAATCACGATACATATATTTAATATGCATTTATTTTCTAGTGTACGTCCGCGACATGCTCGAGGACCCGGCTGAGTTCGAGCGATATTTGATCGACGACCTTGGCATTGACCCCGAGGTCGCAAGGGCATTCCTCGATTCACAAATTTCATTCGTGCAGGTAAATGGTTTCTGTTTTATCGATTGATGTAAAAATTCATGGAAAAATATATACCGGGTAGTAATGAATTGAGCAAGTGTATCTTTATATTGGTATAAGAAATACCAATTATTTAACCAATGTACCCTAGAAAGTATATGAGCAAAGTTGAAGGTCATGTTGTCATTGTGTTAATATTACCGAATGCAATGTTTTGTATATTTGCCAGTACAGTATATGTAGGCCTCACTAAACATTGTATATAAATTAAAACCAATTTCTTTGTAAAAAAACTTAACTTAATTATATCCAACCTGACATTCACCTTCTATTTGCTACGTCTACGAACACTAAGTATAACATCAGTTAACCCTTCCTCTCATTCCACAGCTCGCCGCCATCGCCGAAGACTACGACGTCGAATCCCTCGTGTGCTCGACCGAAAACCTTGCGATGCTCCTAACTTCGGCCGACGTGGCCTCGGTCGATTTAGAGCAAGTCAGCCAAGAGCTGTGTGCACTTTCACGGGAGGATGCGATGGAGATATTTGAAGTGTTGGTGGAGCAGCTGGATGTAGGGGATGTGGTCGCTGTGGTGAGTAGTTGGGATATTCACATCGTACATGTACTAGTACTTCTTTGTTTATAAACCACCTCTCAATTATACTTTATGTCATATCTATTTTTCGTTATTTCCTGATGATGCTTAAGATCTGAAAACATAGCCTCTGATTC
>LQRL01080926.1:2293-16637 GCA_001703475.1 Hydroides elegans | reverse complement strand
CCCAATACTTTTCGTTCACGATAAAATTCAGACATTGTTGGCCATGCAAAGCTCCGATTTTCAAAGTAAAGGCCCGTCACCCGAAACAGCCCAAAAAGCTCGAAAGCGTGCTAAAAATTTAGTTATGTTGTTTATACCAATTTCATCTTAAGAAAAACGCGTGTAATTTTGTTTGTTTGATTTATGCGCTTTTTTCTTGAGGTAAAATTGGTATAAAAAACATAACAAACAAGCTTTCGAGCTTTTTTGGGCCTGTATTGGGTAAAAGCGCCTTAGTGTACCTTCATCATAAATTCTTTGTAATTAAATATGTAAAAAATCAGTAAATTAACTATGCAATAACTCAATTAGCGACTATGCAAAATCGAAAGATTCTTCGAAATAACGTACCGACGTGCTAATTCTATTATCGTCTTCAATTTGTATATAGCTTAAAACCTTCATCAATATTACAATCAGACATGATATTGAGTCATAAAGCAAAGCATCGATTGAGAAATAACGTAAAAAAATATCGCATTTTGTGATAACTTTGAATAAAAAATATAATAGAGTATCACATATAGCCATACCTTGATCGACATCATTATAACCTGGAAAATTGACATCTCGATATTCAAGAAAATTAATGAATTTAAGAATCATGCAGAATTCGACATGTAACTTCACTATATCGGCGCCAATGCAACCTTCAAATCCAACAGCTCCTTTGAGCGCATTGGAGTTGACCACACTCTCATCTTACTTATTCATCTTAATAGCCTTAGGCGGTTTGGGTAATTCGGCAATTTTCGGCTTATTCCTCGCCTGTCGAAAACTCCAAAAGCCTATCAATGCCTTGTTTGTGAGTCTGTCGATTGGCGATATGATGGGATGTCTTGGAAGTAGTTTAGGATTGTTGCTGCATATTTTAATGGGATTTAATATGGATGGATGGCGATGTAAAACGTATGGATTTCTCACGTTTTGCGTTGGTAAGTTGTTTGTCGACATGTTGTGTTGGTGTGTTGTCAGGCGAGGGGCACCAAAAGTATAAAACATAAGAGTGAACGGTTTGACTTAACATACATGTATAGGATCTAACGGGGGAGCCGCGCCCGCTGTCTCGGCGCCTAGTTGTTATTTTGGTAAGATTTGTGAGAGTTAGATATTTCACCGGTTGATAGACCTAGCCACTTATCCATTTACTGCGAAGGAACTGTTTTGTAGGACATCATTACTGTCTTGTGTTCATATCAATAATTTTTTAAACAATAACTTATGATAAGAGTACATGAAGCATTTTGCTTTATGTTTTTTTGTCAATTCGTATAAAATGTTAGTTGGATAGAAAAATAGCCGTTTTTCTTGGCACCATGGGGACTAATTTGCGTTGAAAATCATCTTTGACAGTATTTGGTCAATCGGATTTCGTCAGTAACATAATTGCTAATGCTCGTATTTCGTTTTATTATTTTGTAAGTTTAAACTGATCCGTATGTATATTCATTTAGTTGTATCGTATCAAAATTCTCTACATGTATCGTTGAAATGTGTTGCCTAAAATATGCATACAAAATATGTTTGTGATGGCTACATAGGCTCTACCATAAAAGACAATACTATTTTTGTGGTTGCCCTTTCAGGTATAGCGGATATCTATACCCTGACCTGCGTTTCGATCGAACGGTATTTGCTGATTTGTCGAAAGTCAAGAAGCTCACAACAACGCGTTCTTCGAATGGTTGGTAAGTAAAAACACAGAAACACAGTATTAAACTTAATCGTTTCATAAGAAAGCTTATTATGATAGATCATTAAGTTTTGAGTTGGTTTGGAGTTAAAATAGATGTAGCATCTTTGAAAAAAAAAGTTATTTAAAAAATAATATTAATAGTTTGTTTGATCTAATATTCGCCGAGGAACTTGTCCTACTTATTACATGAACGATTTATCCTAGATTTGGTTACTATGGTCTTTTGTTGTGTGTGGTTCGTCTAGTTGAAGTTCGCGAAGTTCACAAAGTTCTAATGTCAATTAAACACTCTTTAAGGCGCGCGCCCACTGACTCGAGTACGAGTACGAGAACGAGAACGAATACGAATGCGAGAAGAAATTTAGACGTTGTTTGCAATGTTTGACAAGTATGTGTGTTGTTATTTAAAAAAACACATACCTTTTATAGAAGAGCACCCCACGAGGTGTTCCTGAAAAATGTGGTTCTTTTGAAAATTGATCTAGCTACACAGTTACGAAAAATGCGATCTAGCTACAAGAATAAGTGGAACATTTTTTCAATAACATTCTTTTTTTTCCAAATCCAATCTAAAATGTTTTTTTTTTATCAAAATCATATAGCTAGGCGTTCTTAATAGAAATGATAGCAAAAATTCGTATTACATAACACTATTTCAACTACTATTCACAAAATGTGTTTCTAACCGGATTCTAGCTGCCTAGATGAGCGCAATGAGACCAGGTAGTTACAACCATAGGAACATCTTTTTGCAAAAATTGCTCTTCTAGATTTGATATATTATTGTATATTTCAATATATCAATTGGTTTAATGCTCAAATTAACACTTTCTAAAAATTAAGTCGTGGGATGTCCTTCTTTTATACGGCTTTCAACCAATAACTTTAACTAACATACTTGTCAAACATTGCAAACAACGTCCAAATTTCATCTCGCATTCGTATTCGTTCTCGTACTCGTACTCGTGTCAGTGGGCGCGCGCCTTAAGTATGCAAAGGTTGCGCTACACTTTTATTATATTCATTGTTTTGTAGCATTTACTTGGACTTTAGCTGTCCTTCTCTCTGGCTGTCCTTTGGTTGGATGGGGAAACTATCACATGGTTTCTTACCGCAGTCCCGTGACATTTTGTACTATAGACTGGCACAGCAGCAACATCGAATTGTACGTTGCAATGGTTTTCATTGTGGTCTACATCATTCCGATTGCAGTGATATCGTTTTGTTATACCAGGGTGATACACTACGTGAAATCGGTGGGTAACGCATTTTATAATTAGTTTATAGCATTTTTTTTTAAGTTTTTTTTTAATGACTGTTCCTTTATTGTTTTTTATTTATTTTTATTTAGAAAAGAACGAGTTTGAAGCCTCTCGATCTTTTTTTATTCATACAGAGCGAGGTTTTGCCTTGTTGATTATGGCCGCGTACGTATGCTACCATGTTTACGAAACACTAACGTCAAAAAATCTAAATTTTAAATAATATGTAAATGAAAGTTCTAGATGGTTTGTTTATGATATTGATATTTCGCTTACGTTGTTGTTTTGTAACAAACGTAGCGCAAATATTGATATATATAGCATATTCATGAAATTATACATGAAATTAATAAGTAATTATTTTTTATTCCACCAGATGGCAGGTCATGGTCAAAATCAATGCAGTCGGGCCCAGAAAGATGTCTTGAAACAATCCCTAATTATCATATTGGCCTTCTTTATCGCATGGACACCGTATGCTCTAATAAGTTTGGGCGAAACTATCGGACAGAATATCATGGAATCATCTAAATTAGTCATCACTGCAAGTCTGTTTGCCAAGACATCTTTCGTTTGGAATCCATGGGTTGTTCTGATCATGAATAAACAGGTAGGATTCATGGCGATATGATGTGCGTTACATTTCTATGCAAAAAGTAATACATGTATATAAACATTTTATTAATCTATCAAGTATATAGATATAGTTATTAAAATCTTATCACACAGTGCGGTATTCAAAGTAGTGCGATAATGATAGCTCTGCGACAAATTGTCTAATTCATTGCAAACAAACTGCCGCTTGGTGAATATACAACAGCATTTGTTGCAGAACTCTCATTTTCTTACTACTTCAATATACGGGCGCTAATACAATATTTTTTATTCTATACTCTATATTTTTTTTCCCCCAGTTCCAGTCATGTGCCATTGACCGTCTTTGCTTTCGACAACAAACTGGTTCCACGAAATCCGATGACGATCAAGACTCAAACGTAGCTCCAAACTCGAACGAACAAGAATTCGAGTTGATGCCAGTTTCACCGGAAAAGGAACATAATCGGCATAAGTGCGCATGCGTATTGGAAGTCGAAAATCGGCATGGCAGTAGCGGCGGAGAAAGATCGACTTCGTTCTGCAATGGATTCTTGGACTCGAGCCAGAGCGATAGTTGATAAAAGAACATTATAATAGTGTAATATTTTCACATTAGTAAATGGGGTCTGTTACCACATGTGGTGTTAAGGAAATACAGTTTTTCAATGGCGTTTGTGATTCCATTGCGTTGTAGTAAAGGAAGGGCAAAGCATCAACATTTTTAGTGCAGTTACTCGTTTTTGTCGACAAATTATGTGATTTCGTTGATATAGCTAATTCTATGTTATATTTGTTTATGTGTATTAAAGTTTACATATTAATGTCACAAATATATACATTGTATAGCATGTAGGACGAAATAAATTTTGTGCCATGATTCTTGTGTTAAATCGAGGTTATATGTATTGCAATTTACATAACAATAATAATAGTAAAGGTCGAATTGCTCGAACTATTCTACTTCCGAGAATTGCTGCAAATTGGAACAAATAATGAATTAATAGTTTTTATCCGAACATTACATAAATGTAAACCAAATACGTGTTAATGCTAAATATATTACAAAACGGATATAAACCTCTGTACTTCCGTTCAACTATGCATACTGTATCACTTCGATAACTTTTTTCTGTTTCGCTGAAAGACCTTGATGACGTTAAACAATAGATTTTTTCATAGCTAGTAGCGTTTTTCATAATTTTCTTTGTTTATAAAATGCAAGGAGTTACTTGATTATCACTGGTAGCGTTTTTACATGCAAAAAAGCGCAGCGACAATCGCAACTCGCGATCATAATCGGGGACCCGATTCATAATTCGTGGGATTCGCCACTGGTTCGGTCAATATTTTTATCAGGCATTTACAAAAGCGGCGATGCGAATAGTTTGATGTAACAGCGATAAATACCAGCGTGTGCGAAGATTTGTTGACAACCGCATCCTCTTTATATTACTTTCTTCTCATATTTACTGATCTTCGACAATCCCATCAACACATCAAACAGAAATGTGCTATTCTCGATTTATAATCACCAATACACGAACTTTTAAATAAAATAGTTTTTGAGGAATAAAAACAGGTATTTGTTCACAATACTATTCTGTCTGATTATAATTCACGAGAGTGGTATTTGAATATTTCACTGTGACAGCGATGAATACCAGCGACCGCCAGAAAAAAAAGTTATTTGTATTGCTTTCTTATCACATAAACTCATACTTGACCATCCAATCAAACAGAAAACATGTTAGTCTCGTTTTTCAAACGCACAAACACGTGATTTGGTGCTAAATAGGGTTTAGACAGCAAAAAACAGTTATCTGCTTTTTTATGATATTCTAATTTATATTCACAAGAGCGGCGACGCGAATGTTTTGCTGCGACAGCGTTGAATGCCAGCGAGTGCGAGAAAATCGACGAGTTCGCAAATGGTCAACACTGAAGCCCCTAGCAGCAGACCTGAATAAACAAAATAAAGGGACATAAACGTATATACAAATGCTTGTAATATTAATAATATACTTAAAGTGGAGTAGGGAAAAGCCAATCAATTTATTGTATTATAAAACATCTTATCTGCTGAAAATTCGTAATTTTCACAAAATTAAATATATCCGATCATTTTTGTACATTAATACGTATAGATTCCACAATCAAGTCGTTTTTTTTTTTCAATTTTAATGCTTAACGATTTTTATCATATTTTACGAATACGATTCATGTTGGTCATTTAAAAATAATATTATACTGTATGTTGTATATTTTTACTGGAGAGTGGCCTCATTACTGACATTTAAATACAAACTTATCAGTTTAGCAAATAGTATTCTTTCGTTAAATCCTAGTTACCTAGGAATCCTCCAACTTCGCTTACGAGACTCAAGAAGTGGAATGAGATTTGTTGTCGAATCTGCTCGTGACTCAATTCCTTGTAGAAAATATCCATCTTGATGAAATTCTCCCTTTGAATGAAAGATGTAATAACAAATGGACATAGTTATTGGTTCAAGGAGAGCATATCATTACCAAACTGTATATTGGGTCTGGAAAACGTTACATAAATCGATTGTTTGTTAAATGAATTACATGTTCATGTACAACGAATGAAGTAAATGAGCAATGAGTTAATACATATACTGACGGTAGATAGCAAGCATAAAACATTAGATTTATTGATGAATACTAACATGAAGAAATTCTCATCAATTTCATTTCCACTGACAAAGATTCGTAAATCAGACTGTATTTCCGTGATGGAATCTTGCAATTCCTGCAACGAAACATTTGAAATGTCAAACTTTACATAATCACATTATCACTATGTTCTTTCTGTTCTTTGGCAGAGCGTCATATGTTATCATTGCAAGTTGCATGGACTTTCGAACTTAAATCTTAGTGTAGTTTTTTGTTGAGTAGACATGACTTGCACAAGAACTTCGTTATATGCACTTAAACATATCCTTGGCTCTCATGTATTTCAAAAAGCAATTCAACGTCACGTAAGCTTATTTAAAGGCTTTACGGAATATCTCAATTTGTATTCAACATGAAACCTTCTCGACATTGTGTCTAGTAACGTCGAAAAGATTAAGTTGGGCGTAAGAAAGACGATCGCATACGTATGGACCTAAAAAGGACGACAAGAAACATTCATATTTGCCGAAATGAAAACGTTCTGTCCAGCAAAACGTCAGTTTCGGAAGCGATAGTGTTCGGCCCTTGCAATTTAAGATTGCTTTATCCCTGATTTATCCCAGTCAATACTATGATCTCACGAAAGAGTCGATCTGTGATATCTCAGTGACGTCACAAGGAGGCCACCTTTTGAGAGTCCTGTAAAACCCAAAATATCAGACGAGCCTATTATTTGCTAAAACAGGCTCATGCGAGGCTACGATGCCATTTTGTGACCTCATAGTGACCCTCAC
The DNA here is from genome assembly GCA_001703475.1 of Hydroides elegans. NCBI lineage: Eukaryota > Metazoa > Annelida > Polychaeta > Sabellida > Serpulidae > Hydroides > Hydroides elegans. The sequence continues at coordinate 9,615 of LQRL01080926.1, read as the reverse complement.
AGTGGGAGCCACACACAATGAGATTGGAGTCTCACGGAAATCTCAAAACTGTTATTGACTGGGATATAGTATTTACCTGGAAATGTTGGATGATTCTGGTCTGAACTTCCTGTATAGAATGTCGATATTCGCCATATATTGCAGTCACTAGTTCATCTAAACCAGTTCTGCTACTGCTATTAAGTAGCTCTAAACTTGAACTTATATCACTTGAATAGTTTATATACAACCTGAAATGAAATATACATGTTAATTGATGAGTAGGCTTATTGATTTTTATATTTGAACTAAGGGCATATCACAAATATTTATGACATTTATGTTATTGTCATGTTGGTTTCGTTAACAAAAAATTTACTTTTCCTAAATTTTACCAAAATGTTGTTGTGTATAACTTTATCATGCCACGACCATCGGAGAAAATATAGTCAAATCAATATCACTGGCGAAAAATAAATTGCTTTCTTCACTTTCACTACTGTAGTATTAAGTTTAAGTTAAGACCATTTTCGGCATTGTTCTCAACACGCAGTAATAACACGCAGTAATAACATCATATTTTAAATACCTTGCAAATTCCACCAGTTCCAGATTATTGACTACAGATCGATTCATCACCGGAACGTCGAATTCAAACGCCAGTCGTAAACACTCCCTTAAGTTGTTTTCAATACCGGTGACCTTAACATTTAAGATTAAATATTTAAGCCACTGAAACATTGGGGGATTTTTATTTCCTAACCAAACTTAAAGGTGAATGCATTCCTTGAAGGTTAAATACGCCACTATTGTAGGTTTAAAATTAAAGCACACAGATTAGTCACGATTACTTAAAAATGAAATTCCCTTTCATAATAATAATCACTGAATTCAATTAAGGTTACCGAGTTGCAATTACAGTCCAAATTTGAAAATTCTACCCCATCTCTAAATATCACCTATGTTGGGAATGGGAGGAGATTTCGGGGCTGATAGTGGCCAAGTCCACCAGTCACTTTATATTGCGGACTTAGCCGTTTTCAACCCCAAAATCTGCTACCATTTCCAACATGGACATACTTAGAAACGAAGTAGATTCTTGCAATTTAGAGTGTAGTTGCAACTCGGTTATGTTTATTAAGAGCAGTGATTATCATTATCATTTTGTATCTTGCAAAACTGAGATACATGTACATGAATCATTCCATTGTCCATACAAATGTATACAGTTAATTACAATGATAAGCTTACTTGAAACAGGTTATGGGTATTATATAAATATTAGTTCAATAAGTCATTCTTTACATTTGATGCACGGCAAATAAATATGGTTTCTACATCAATATACCCTTACCTTTGATAGGAACGCATCATACTCCGACAAATATCTTTCTTTCCACAGTCCTAGCAAATCATTCTCCTTCGTAAACGCCTCTGACACCATATGCATTTCAAGAGCCGTTTTAGTCTCGTTTCCGGCGAGAAAAGCGCGAAGAGGATCGAACATAAAGACGTTTTCGCGAGCGAGTAGATCGATGTTATTGTGTCCTTCTTGGATTAGGGGGACGAGCATGGAACGGGCATCGTAGTAAGCATTAATGGCTGAGACTTTGTTGACCTACAAACATCATGAAAAATGAACTTATAAAATGTAGGTGAATATTATAATTATAGGGCCTGGCCACATTGGGTGATTTTTCGAGCTCAGTTTAGAAAGGGGACTTTAATTTGTATCAGTTTAAAGTAAACAAAATATCTTGTTTATGTTCTATGAATACTTTTGCGGACATAACCCCTGTTTTTGGTCTTAACCCAACAATCAACTTAAACCAAACGGTTTGGTATCTACCGGTTTTTTGTTTCAACAGAAACCCTAGGTTTTGTACGAAAAAGTATTCCATAATGTTCGGTTTAAGCTTGCATTTTTCATGCACTCATATAAATCAGCAAAACTGTGTTATTGTGTGGTATATACAGTTGTATAGTATTTGAGATACCATTATAGCTACTTTAAACAAAAATCTTATATAAATTTAATGATAAAATCAAATATATTCTAAGAATTTAAGATTGGCCCAATTTAGAGTACCTGGTACTGCGAGTAAGACTGGTCTTCCTCCGCATATTTGCCCCTCAAGTACCAATTACAGGTACTAAAGTCTTCGTTCAAAAGAGAATGTGGCGCGTTCTCATCAGTGTAGTTTAGCAGTGTGATAAGTTCGTCGACTAACTGTGTGTGGAAAATATTTAATTCATTTAATTGAAAATCAAACAAGAAATAAGTCTCAAATCTAACTTTTATCTTTTCGAACATTATATCTCTTATTTTATATCACTTACCACATATTAGACCTATAAATACAAACATTCTGAACAAAATATGCCCTTCTGACAATCTTAGATTATCAAAGAGCGTATTTCATCAAATGTTCATATGGTTATATACAGTTTAAATATCATTTATAAATTACAAAAAAGAGGGAATAGTGATCAATTGACAATAACATGAATAATCGCAAGGTCTCATTCGTGTCTTGAATGAATTTATATTATCATTATGTCGAATATATGGAAATGCTACCTGTAATTTATCTGTCCATTTTGTTGTATTAAGATAATTATTCGATGTGGTGTACATCTGGTGTAGAATAGAATTCCACTGATGTTCAACAGCCTGTTTTAATTTATTACATTTTACAATCATTATGCATTATTGATTACTTAAACATATATTAGATAGTGTAAAGCTTACTGTTTCCGTCATTCTATAATTGAGCATTTTCAAAAATGAGTGTTTTTGCTCAAAAAAACAAATTTTAATATGTTAAACGTTTATGAGCTTTATCCTGACAAAGAACAAATAAATCAATGAATCATGATAGCAACTTTTTAAATTCCAGCTAGTAATTCTGATAAAGTTCATCGGGTTACAAGATTCAATTAGTCATAACATAGCTTTTCTATATATCATATTGCATAATAGAATATTAACATGACAAATATTGAAAATAACATTACACTGATTATATATTTATTTTGATTTATCATTCACCTGTAGATGACTTAAACAGTCAGTCGCCCTCATCCCTTCATCCCATTTTTCTAATTCTTCACCAAACAAGTAGTCCATCAACTCAATATAACCCGATTGGAAATTCGAGAGCGTCGCAAAGGAGTCATGCACCATGTCGGATAGTTCTCGGATTTGTCTCCTTTTCGCGGATAAGAAGGTGGTGAGTTGGAGACCGCTGTCCGAACACGAGTCATATTCCTGCGAAGAATTAAGTAGGTTTTTTAAATTACTGCTAATAAGTTTATTTCGCTATCATTACACTTAAACATTCATAAAACTAGCATAGAATGAAAAAGAAGATCAATTAGTGAATCATTAGTCATAGATTGCAAAAGCTACAGTAAGAAGGGCAATATCATATAATATATAAAATCAAATATTTTTTTTAATATAAAATATAAAATCATGTATATGCGATACGAAAGGATAAATTGAAATTTCAAGTTAATTAACCATACAAATACAAAACAATGTAAGAAATTCAATACAGCTTAGAGCAGCTAACTCACTGTTTTTAGCTTTGAAACTCCAAGTAACGTTTTGTTTGCGCATGCGCTGAACTTACGTTATCGGGTAGAGTGGGATTCTCGCTCTGTTCTTCGACGGCGCAACGGGACACGCGAAGACGCAGGACGCTGCTTCCCTGTTGCTCTTCGATAATGCCGGCTAGTTTTCTGGTGACAAATATGTGTGACTGAGTGAATATGCAAATTTTGAAATGTGTCTCTGTGTGAATATGTTCGTTCCAATAATTGTTCGAATTTTCAAATACCCAATCCTTAGTCAATTTACATGCATTTATCTTATTTTCTTATTATTTTTGAGAATCAATATTGATCAGTTTCTGGATCATTTTTATTGGGTAATGTTAATATTTGCATGGTGTTGTATATTCAATAACACATTAAATCGAAATTCAGACTAATCAGAAAACAATAGATAATATATCCAAATATAAGGATAAAACTACTTATGTTTGTAATACATAAAATATATATGCATTTTAATCGAAACACGGTCAATCAAACTGGGATAGTAGGTTATTCAATATATAATATCATATCTCATGTCAACTTACGCATAAATATCATAAAAGAAACCAAGATCCGGATATTCCGTTGTCATGACGATTTCCTTAGCAACGTAAATGTTGTCGAACAGATCCAGGTCGTGCAAATAAACCGGAGTCGGGTCTTCAAGGATGTCTATGACGTCATCCATCGAGTGGTGAGAGGGGTCCAGAATCTGATAAAGAAATAAGGGCAATATCCTGTATTGGTCCCCCAAAATCATTTTAACCATATCTAGATCTTAATCTTACAAGGCAACTTCTCTTGACTTCATCACGTTAAAGGACGTCCCGAGGAAATGTCTCGTGAAGAATGAGGGGACTATTACAGGTTAAATCTTAAATAAGAGACACATCTTCTTGGTTCCATACATGAATATGCAACATGTATGTTGATGTTAAACATATTATCAATCGTTTTCACATTTCGATTTCTCACCTGAACACTGTGATTGAGTCCGACGTCATAAGAGACCAATGACGTCAGCACAGCGTTTACTAATTCACTGTCTCTTTCCGCGATCACACTGCAAACGAAAATTGATAGTAAACTGAGTTCAAGAAAATATGTTTGTACCACCACAGATCCCTATGTGACGTCAATTACTAAAGCTGGAAGCACCAACATGGTCGACAACAGTATTTTAGAAATCCAGCCTTTGACGACGTGGTGAAGGAGTTGAGTTAACAACGTATTTTGGCGGCAGTATGAAGAATATATGGTATATAGTGTTTTGTGAGTTGTCCAGGCGCGGATTTACCATATAAATCACCCGGCGCACGCCCCTTGTTCGCTCTTATATGTAAGACAAAAACCGGTCTAACCTGATAATTTATACAGTTGCGCCCCCAGGTTCAATATTTTCTGGATCCGCGCCTGTTGTTCCCTTACCTATCAACTCTCTGCGATACCTCTCTCGCATTGCGATACGCCGTCTGGACATCCTGTAACTTCCCTGCATCGTTCAACGAGATTCGATCCACATTCAGTTTAGAGAGATGTGCATAGGATAACTCGGCCTCGTAGGTCACTCGGTAGCAGGGAATGTGGCATTCACAACCCTGGGCACTCCGGGTAAATTTGTCTTAAGATAAAATTTAATAAATTAACGCATATGAGGGTGTTATAATAGGAATATATCCTAATAGATTATTATTTAAAAAAATACAGACATTATACAATTTGTTTAATTTTATCATATAGCAGTTAAGATTTATATAACAGAGGTAACTGGTTTCGTATAAAGTTTGAAGGGCTGATTGATACTTAACCTAGCTCTTTTTGGACGCATGTGAAGGATTTCTCCATATTGCAAACCGAAGCTACAACCAAACAAATTACTTATTAATACCGTAATAGATATAGAGTAATATTCGTTTACCACACAGCACATAGCAAAAATAAAAACTAGATTTTATTGAAATTTTACTGAAATGCATTTTACACAAAGTTAAAACAATGTTTTAAAGTTAATAAAGATCAGTAAGCGCATAGTTGTATTACTCATTATTTTCACTCACAATTGTTGATGGAGGTCATGCCGGGGTCATGGCAACCGCATCGATTGATGACGTAATTTGTTTTGCACTTAGACAGGCACTCTGACCTTGGCAGACTGTCCTGGACACAAACGCCCCAGGGTGAAGACAAGGTTTCGATCTATTTAAGATTTAATTCAGGCAAAGGTTAAATCCAGGTTAACTTTGTCATTTTTTGCTTATATCGGGTTTTATCGTGTTGCTCATATCAAATCATCTCGAAATGTCACATCAACTAACATTGGGTTGAAGTTATTTAAAGGAGTCGATGTTGTAAGTACATGTACATGTATATTTTGTAGATAAGGTATCATATGAAACATGTCTGACGCAGAAAGGTGCGCATCCGACGCACGCCCCCCTGTTCGCCATTATATGTAAGACAAAAAAAATTGCGCCCCCCCCCCTCGGCTCAGCCTGATAATTCAAACCGTTGCGCCCCCGGGTTCAATATTTTCTGGATCCGCGCCTAATTCGTAAATGGTTTGTATAAAAGACAGTTGTTGTAACGTGTCAAAACTTTAAACTATCTCTAAAACAATGTCTTAAATTACCACATTTCTCCTGACAGCCACTAGTGTGTGAGTTCCGGGTGCTATTGCGAATCCTAGTTCCTTGACCAATGGGGTCTCACTTGGATCATGGAGCAACACCTGCAACAAACAAGCCTTTGATATGTTCTCACAATCCCGTTAACACAAAACCCTGTCATGAGCTCATGGTGACCTAAAATCAACTCACATGATGTCAACATGAGGTCATAATGATATTGTGTACAAGCTGGAAAGAATATGCAAGTTAAATATTAGTAAGACGAAAGTTTCGTAAGTTTTGATCACTGTTATATTTCAACCAATGGTTTGATACTTGACATATTCATTGTTCTGTGAATATTTAAATAATTTTACTTAATCTGAATACAATGTATAATAGAATCCATCACCTTAATTCCAGCTTCATCCTGTGGGCCCTTCATGTACTGATATTGTTCTATATTTAATACAAGGCTTAAAGCAAATCCAGAACCTGAATATAATACGTAATATTAGGAATATATCGATTTGTATAAAACATAAATACGGGTGGCATTTTTCTGCAAACTTTAAATGGGCATATGAGTTTAGCTAACATGAACAAAATATATGGTGTGTATTATGTATTGTATTTATTGTATGTATTGCTCACCGGCCTGAGAGAGCGATCGATTTCCATCCAAGTTAAACGTGTAGCAGACGCCGAAATCAGTAATGATCGTTTGAAAGTCCATCTCCATTGCACAAGTCTCGCCTTTCCATGAGCAACTAAAATATAAAGTACCAAAAAGAATATGCTTTGAATATATTATGCAATTAAATAAGGGCACACCACTACTTATTTACGAAATTGCACGTTTAAGTATAACCCCGAATTTATGAAATAGGCAACTATATAACGGAGAATTTTCCGCAAACATTTACAAAAGAAAATATTTTCTCAAATTTCAATCGTTAGGTGCTCCTCTTCAATCAATCAACAGGCTGGATTCAATCAGGCATTTTTTATTATTATACAAAATATTTCAACGGTAAACATAAATCATAACTAGAGGGCACTCATAGGGTGCATATCTACGATCTTCTTGAGGTGTCGATTCACATATAAAAAAAATGAAAAAATAGGCTC
>LQRL01080920.1:0-16162 GCA_001703475.1 Hydroides elegans | reverse complement strand
AGTCTAATGAATTATTTTTCTAATTCACCTGGCGGTTTCCAACGAGTCGAACAAGTATGGCTTAAATCATATTCCCCTTATATTATATGTTTTGATAGCAAAAACGATATAAAATAAGACTTTGTAAGGTTTGACGTTATAAACGTTAAATTATTACTCAATCATTACTGAAACTACTCAAAGTTTGGTTTAATTGTGCGATACTATCTGGTATTTTGAGCCAGTTTGTCAAAGTTTTAAGATCGTGAAGTATATATGCTGATAAAACGTCGCGATATTTATATTCATATTGCGAGCGCCGAAGGCGCGAGCGAAATTGTCATCGATATTTGAAGATATAAACGATATTTGAAACATGTTTGAAAGTTATTAATATATAAGTGCATATTAAAATTTGGCGAGTAACTTTTATTTCATACTCGCTAAAATTGTTCTGCCCAAATTTCATACTCGCCATTTTGGCGAGTGACTTTCAGGTCGTACTCGCCAAATGAAATTTTCACTCGCCATGGCGAGTTGGCGAGTGCTTATGTCGAACCCTGATGTATGTATATATAATATACGGTCGATTTTTGAACATAAACAATAAAGATTAATTAAAAAAAACAGAGTAATTATCTATTTGTAAGTGAAGGCTACAAAGGTTTATTTTTTAGACAAAATTCTCCATTTAATTTGTTGCTAAATTGTATATTCTTCGCAGTTTGGGGGAATTCATTTCTCTATTTGGATTTAAGTTTGAATTTGGTGTTAAGAAATGTTTTCTGCTTTACTTTATAAAATTAGTCATTTTTGTTTCGCCATTTAAAGAAACTGAAGAAGAAAGCGAAGAAGAGGAGGAGTCATCAGAAGAGGAAACCGGAAATGAAACCGAAAGCGAGGCGGAAGAGGAAGTCAGTGATAGAGAGCCAAAAGTTCAAAAGGTAAACATTGCATTTCTATTTTGGTTCAACACTTTTTTGCTAACGGTAAATAATGTGGCAGTGATTCCGATTAAATAAACGGTAACTTTGTTTCATCCTAGTAATTGTGTGTCATTCATCTGCTCACAATCTAAAATGAAAAATCTGAGGAAATATTTTACATTCTAGGATGATATTTTACCTATACACATTATATGTAATTCAATGTCTTTAGTTAAGAAATAATCGCTATTTCTGAAAATCACATAAACATAGTTAGTAGCTTAGAATATGTAAGCCTTCGCATCAATGTCATTATTTCCATCAAATAAATATATGAATATTTTCAATTTTTTTTAGATGCGTGAAATCCCGACCATTCGCATGGAGTCGATGGAAGTCATAGCGATCGATCAAAATGAGAAGCAAGTGAAGAGAAAGGAAAGCCTCGAAATTCTCGAACACAGTCAATTCGATCGAGACGGAGAGATCGAGAATGAGATAGAGCAGTACGCTGTGGAGCATAATATAAGAACGTAAGTGTATTTTTTTGTGCAAATACAGGTGGTTAAAAGGGAGATATAAGAGGAGGCCAATAGCAGGATAAGAGTCGAATCTATGTTTATTTGCAATTCTTTGTAACTTGAAAAATAAGTAAAACTTTTGTATATGCATTGATAAGAACAGTTGTAAATTTATGTAAGAAGACTTTGTATTTGCATTGATAAAGACAGTTGTAAATTTATGTAAGAAGAGTAAATATTAATGAATATATATTCCTTTATCTGTTTTCCTTTTATATTCTTTTAACCCATTTGATTGTTTAGTAATCGGTGTCATAACAATATCGAAATAATCTTTGAATTTTTGCAGATTGGACCGTGTGATCTCTCCTCGGGGCGGTCGTGGCAGCGGCGCAGCGACACCCGACAGCATCTACAGCGAAGGCGGAAGTCTTCTCAATCTCCGCGTTTCCGGTCCCACACCAAAAGCCTATTCGCGCACCGAGAAGGACGCCGCTCGCATCGCGTGGCTCAAAGCGAAACCGGAGCGATTCGAAAGCGCCAGCGATATGTCGGATAGCGAATACGGATCGCGACATAGCTTGAATCGCTCGACGAATTCGCTCGATCGCAGTTTATCGCCCGCCGGTCAATCACGGCGCTCGTGGAGCGAGGAGGGGAAGCCGCTGTATCGGAAACAGACGCCGACCGGAAGTCGATATTCGAAGCGACCGACGTCCGATCCAAGTGTCTTCGAGGACGCCGCTGGGGATGCCGCGGGCGCGCCAAAGCCTAAGCCGAGGGGAAAGAAAGTCAAGATGATCGGATCGTACGCGAAGCCGTATAAGCCGCTCGGCGATTTCGATGTTCAAACGGATCTTCTCGAAGATGCGATGTCGCCCTTTTCGCCACTATCGCCGATTCATATGACGATCGAAGAAGAGGAAACTGCGGTTGATGTTCGTGAGTCGAAAATGGGAACGCAGCATTTTCTGTCGACCGCTTCCGAAACCGTCAATGTCATTGAAACGGTGACTGGTTCTGAAATGCACGAATCAAGACCGCTCCAAGCGCGCACATCGCGCAATGCGGATGAAATCAAATTCATGGATTCCACTGAAGAACTTGACGTTTCGAATCCAGAATCGGAACAAGCAGACACCAGCATCAGCGGGCGATCATTTAAAAAGAACATCAAGATCTACGAACAAGCCCCAGAGGAATATGAAACCCTGCAATATGAACAAGACGTTGCTATGGACCCAGCCTTGGTTGCTAAGGCCAACGAGGCGCGGCTGAAACGACGCGAAATGAGGGGCGATTTGAAATTTATGGATTCGACTGAAGAATTAGATGTAGACGAGGCTGAATCAGAAATGGCGAATGAGAGTATAAGTGGAAAGAGTTTTAAAAGAAATATTAAAATATTCGAGGAAGCTCCTGAGGAATATGTGACGGAAATGGCCAAACAGGAAGTGGCTATTGATCCGGAGCTTGTTGCGTTTGCGGATGAGGAAAAGAAGCGCAAAAAGAAGGAAAAGAGGAGTAAAATGAAGAAGAAAACGGTGGTTGTCAAGGAAACCAATGTCATGGAACAGGGGGTCGTCGAAACGTTGACGACCACAGTGGAACGAACAGAGCTGATGAAGCCAGTTCTAGCTGTAGCGGAAGTTGTCAACACGGATGAGTCACTTCTCGATGATCGAACTGTTGATACCGAGGGCTCATCAGATGATTCAAGTGCAGATAGCGGTTCAGAAATGGAAGAATATGACCAAGAACCAGGGCGTCGCAGGTCGCCTAAAAAGAAGAAGCAGTACAGCTATACAGTGAATGAGGGCCAAGATGATGATGATAGTGAAAATGATGAAGACGAGGAAAGCTATGATGAAGATGATGATTTGGCGGAATATGATGAGGAACCACGTGGTAGGAAGAAACCGCGATCTAAACCAAAGACCAAAGTGGATGATCTACCGAAGGTTCAAAAGCCTGGGGATGCTGCCAAACATATTGGCGATACTGAGAGGGCTGAAGCTGATACCAGCGAAGATGACCTAGAACAATATGAGCGCGAATCAGGGGGTTCCGTTCGACCAACTCGCAAGGCACCATCGCCTCCAAAAGGTACGAGCACGCCCAACGATGAACTGGAAGATGCCATGGAACAGTACGACCAAGAACCTGGCGTCCGACGCAGACCCAGACCAAGTAAACCACCACCGCCACCTCCGCAAAGTGCCAGTACACCCAATGATCAACTTGGTGATGCAGAACAACCAATAGATCCGGCAGAGCTAGATAAATATAAACATATGATCGGTGGTCAGCCGTCGCCTAAGGCTATAATTGCCGAGGCCAAAGCACGTGGTAAATTGAGACGAAGTGTTGATGAATATATCGCTGAAGGTCATGGTCAAGGTCAAATGTCAATGGAGGATGAAGAGGCTTTAGAAAGGGCCAAAGATGTGGAAATTGTGGATGTATTTATGGAACCCATGGCTAAAAAGGGTCAACAACCGCTTCAAGCACATATCGAAGACACTCAGGGATTAGAAGAAGGTGTAGCGCCTAAGACAGCTAAGAAGTCGTCTAAGGATAAAACGAAAAAGAAGAAGAAAAAGAAAGTGAAAGGTGGAAAAGAAGGAGATATTGACGTATCCATGGATACAATAGAACTCGATAAAACTGCAGACAGTATAACCGTAGAAGCTATAGAACCGACACAGGAAGCACCTGCTGTTTCTGGAGAGGAACCAATCAAAAAGAAGAAAAAGAAAACTAAAGATGGCGCCGAAAAACCGAAGAAAAAGAAGAAATCAAAGGATAAAGGATCCACTGAAATGCTTGGACCAGATGATGGACAACAAGGTTATCTTGATTTCGAGCAGTATGGCTCAGAACCAGGAGGCGCCAGACGTGCCAAATCGACCAAGACAAAACCAGAACAAGCCGGTCCGGATCCACGCTTGGTCGCGCAAGTACTAATGAACCAAGGCGGGGGCGTATTCATGGATGAAGGAGCTTCAAGTCAAGATTCGGATAACAACATGGAGGAATATGATCGTGAACCAGGCGCACGCAGGGCTAAACCCAAGAAGCCTAAAGTACATTTCCCTGAACAGATGGAAATGGAGCTGCCCATGGAAGGAACAGGGGATATTCATGAATACGAACAAGAACCTGGCGGCCAAAAACGAAGGCATAAATCCAGCGATGGCGAAACTCCACGTACACATGATGCCTCGCTGGGATTCGAAACGCTGGATCGCTCGTTCGATTCGGAACTCGATGAGGAAGTTGCGCATATCAATAAAACTGCTGATGAACGCCGAAAACGCACAAAAGAGAAGAAAAAGAAGCAAGATAAGGCGACGAAGAAATGGGCAGAAGAACAGAAAGCGGCCGATGAGCGCCGCCGAAGGCAAAAAGAAGCCGAACAAGCGGCAGCCGAAGATCAACAGCAGCCTAAGGTGGAACCAGCCAATCAGGAAGAAGAGGAGCCTGAGGTAATTAATAATGAGACACCTCAGCTGCCACCTGGTTTTTCGCATACGCCGCCAGAAAAAGCGGCGGTTGAGATCACGTTCGAAGGGATTCAAGTCATTGATCAAACTCAGCAGCAGCAGCCGAAAAAGAAGAAGAAAAAGACAACGAAGGGCGATGAGTCAAAAGACGATATCGATCCCAATAAGGTGGCGAAAAAGAAGAAAAAGAAGAAAGACAAAGACGGCGGTGATGAAGCGACGAGCAAAAAGAAGAAGAAAAAGAAAACGAAAGAGGGCTCTGTTGTCTCATCCGAAGCATCCACTCAACCCACGGTTATATCTGAACCTCTTTCTGAATTGTCTATGCTGCCTCCTGTTCAGCAACCAATGGAAATCGACCAAATACAATCGGAGGATGACGATTTAGAGGAATACGCAGCTGAACCAGGCCGAAGGCGCAGGCCTAAGGTTAAATTCGAGCCTAAGGCGAAATCAGAATCGATCGATGATGAGCCATTGCCACCGCCACCGGAAGTTCGACCGAAATCAGGATCGAGCGCTTCGGATGAACCTCTACCTCCGCCACCAATAGCAACAGCATCTCAGGATTCGAGGGTACCCAAGGGAGAGGAAGAACCACTTCCTTCAGTGCTGCTTACAGCAGATGCATTAGCCGCAAAGGCCCTGGAAGATGTTAAAGCGCATCGACAGTACCATTCGTCGGGTAGTGATGAGTCATCGGTAGCGACGGGTACCGCCATATCAGTACCAGTATCCGATCCACAAAGTACTGAAGTATCCGGCGCTACCACAGCAACAAGTACGGATACTCGACCGAGTATGCGCGAGAAATCTATGAGTATGAGTTCAGCGACATCCGGTGAGGAACTTGAGGGCATCAGTACTACTGTCATGGGCGCCAAAGTACAACGTGATGACACCGTGCGACGCAAAGGTGAAGGTGAAGGTCAGCCCAAGGTCACGAGGCGACGTGACGTCAGCGAGGAACTCAGTAGTGAAGAAGAAAGTGAGTACAGTGAGTACTCAGATGATGAGTACACAGATGATGAAGAAGAAGTAGTACCCGCACATGCGCAACAAGGACAAGTACCTATGACGTCACGAGTACCTAAGTCAAAGCGAAAACCTATGACGTCATCACAAGGGCCTCCTGTGACGTCACAAGCACATCCAGGGGCGCCGATTAGTATGGATGAGGAGCCGATACCGCCCAAGAGAGGAGGTGGGGGAAAGGGCCGACCGACCGAAGAAGACAAAATGTGGCAGCAATATCAAAAGCAGAAATCTCATGATAGTCAAGAACATCGTAAGTGGATATCTTAATGTGATTTGAGCGAAAATCGTTAAGTTGATCAAAATCGTTAAGTTATTGCTGAAGTTATTGCTGTTAGAGAAGTTACATGTAGCGTAAATTTTAAGTAAATTAATCAGAAGTAAAGAAGTTTTATTTAATATAAGATCAAGAAGAATATGTTCAATTCACCATTAAATATATCATTGAATGACTGAAATACTAGCACATGCATGAATACTTAATGCAAATCAAAATATTCTATATTTATCTTGAATCCTCTAGCTATGGATATGGGCGAAACGAACATCGACGAAAGCATAGAAGAGACGAATATAGACGATGAAGAAAGTGAAACTGGCAGTGAGTACACCGATGACTCTGAAGCCGAGGAGGAAGCCATGGAACAACAGGTAAGAAGGAACAAAAGTGGGAAAATCAGATATCAATTGAAGCTTGGAAATTGATGGAGCAATGAAGGGGTCATGGAGCAATGCGAATTAAAACATTTATTTATAAGATGGACTGAAAAAAAATACCTGGCTCGACAGATGAAATAAGAGCTTTGAAAGAAAAAAAAAACTCGAAGCAATGCCTATTTTTATCATGATCGCTTTCTAAGATATCATGAAAAATGTACAAATGTATATTACTAGTATACTCAACAGGATGATTATAGAGTTCTATTCTAACTGCAATTTCTGTTTTAAGATAAACACATAATATTTAAGTACATCAGTGAAAAGGTATTTGTTTTTAAACTAGAACGGCGGTGCACCAGGAGCCCCTAGAGCCGGCGATACATTTAAGCGCGAACAAGGAGTTCGGCAGAGCCAGCGTGTAGCACGCCGAAATCAAAGGCGAAAGAAACAGGACGAGGATGTAGAGAGACACCCGGATGTGAGTGTGGTTATGTGGTTGTTGGGATTTGTGGTTATGTGTTTTTGTGGATATGTGTTTCATGAACATTAGGCATTTCGGTGTTTTGTTTTTCATGTCTAAAAATATCCTTACCAAGAATAAGTGATCTTTGATTATAGTAGTAATTGTTTCTCCAATATAAGATTTGTTTGAAAATAAATAACTTGTTAATAACATTCCAGTGTAAGCCTTTGCACTATATATTTTGATTCATAAACAGGAGAAACCTAGGCCCTCCCAGGGCACTGCACTCCCGATCGACGACGGCTCTCAGCACTGGCGCGATCAAAACGAACAGCAGCAGAAAATGAAGGAAATCCTGCAGGCCTACGATGACTTTGGAGGAGACACAGACCCCTCTCAACAACAACAATATGGTGGCCCCATGGATCCACGTGACCCCAGAGGTCATCAGGGTCATCCGGGTAGAGGTCAAGGCCATCCGGGCATGCCTCAAGGTCATCACCATCCGGGGTCACAACAAGGTCATCCCGGGGTTAGACCGCGAGGTAGCAGCGGTGACCCAAGGACATTCGTACCTCGACCTGGTCCCATGCCTGGCCATCAACAAGGGCATCCCCAGGATAGACATTCACAGCAGGGGCCTCAAGACGCTATGGGTCAAATGTGGGCTCAGCAACACCCACCCCAGCACCATCCCCATCCCAACCAACGTCACCATGAGCGCGGGGGTCGACATCCAGGTGAAGAGAACATTTTGTTGTTTTATTGCATTTTTGTTTTTGGTATTTTCTAATACATTTACATTTTAGTACATTCATGCTGACAGATGATACTAAGACAAAACAGACCGAAATTATAACATCACAATTCGCTTTTAGAACAATTTGAACCAAATAAAACGTTTTGACGTGTAACCTTATACAAGACTTTGTTTAAAAATTCAATTTTAACCATTGATTCAGGGGATGAGAACATGCCACCGCATTTAAAACGCCACCCAACGGATATTCACGATCCCTATAACCAAAGGGGGAATCCAAAGAGGGTGCGCTTGCCCCAGTCAGTGGGGGCAATATCCGATACGGAGATGATGCCCCAGCATTCGAGTAGAAGGAGACAGAAGCATGCGCGGTTTGCGCAGTCGGATCTGCATAGCGAGGGGGAGATGTTTGATCTGGAGCCGCCTAAGGCTAGAGATCCAGGTAATATAAACATTGAATATAGACAATGTTGGCACATAAAACCCATTGATGCGAAAAGTGATTATTCAGTATTTCGACTGAGAAATGGATGCATACTAGTCAAACTGAATTTGTTATTACGTTCAATACATGTTTAGATATCGAATCTTGGAATCATATTAAAATAAGTAGAAAATGAAACCACATATTAACGGTTAATTTTCGATATTAAACTGATTATTATATAATCGTATGCTATCCTTTTGGAAAAATGAATATATTATATTGCGGCCTTTTAAAATGCCGTTTGGAACCTTATTTGTCCCCTTTTGCACATAGGTAAATCGCTTCAAGAGGCAGCCCTGGAATCCTTAAAGGACAGCCTTCAGAACCAGCCCAAGGTCTCACCGAGGCGACCTCTAGAGAGCATGCCTACGCGAACACAGGCAGACCCCATTAACTACACAAGAGGTTTGTGGCCTATTATGCTAAAATATAGGGTAAATGATTGCTTATTGTAGACATAGTAAGGAGCCATTGTGGGATGGATGAAGGTACATTAAAATTTATAGTGTAGTAAAACTAAATAGAATGACTGTGTTGTCGGTTAACAGGACAATTTTTTCATGGATCAAAAAAGGTGGCAATGAAAAATATATTGTTTTATTTTAAGCGAGAATTTTAAGAAATTGGCATTTTCAAGAAACTGATGGTAAGCGGAACCCTTGGGTTGAATAGATTATATCGTTATACATATCCCTTTCAGTTTTGAATATATTTTCTTTGTTTATTATTCAGGTGTCTACCGCCCACAGCCAGTGCACTGGCGCGGCAGTCGCGGTAATACGTTGCCCGGCAGCGGTCGCTATGACGACTCACAGTTGGCGGCCGACATGTGGCTCGATCGCCATGGCGACCGGAGTGTGACGGAGGACAGTGAAGGTGAGGGTTACCAGATACTTTCTTATGTTCCATTGTTTGATGAGACGTAAATAACAGATTTTCTCGATGAATTGTTAAATCAAACCACAAGATAAGGGATGCTGTATGTTTAATCACTTTTATAACCGGCAACATCTGGATTAAAACTGTACATGAAAACAAATTTAGAAATTCATGGATGAGTCCCTGATACTTGTCATTGTTTACAGAAATGATGTATGACTAATAATCATCATGATACATCGAGGCATAAGCTGTATCCACATAATAGGAATCTAATTATATCTCTATATTATATATGTATTACAACATTTCTGATATATTTTTTGTTCACAGGCGAAGTCGACGACGAAATCATCCCAGCCCATGTCGACCCCCGCATCCACGCCGCCCAACAACATCCCCACGGCCAATATCCCCCTGGCAACCAATACCCACCCGGATACGACCCCCGCAGGGGCCCACTACCGCCAGTACCCCATGACCAACGGTCGCGCTCATTACCCCCGGGCGGACACATCCCACAATATGGCCCAGGTGGTGATCCCGGATTTATGCCCCATGGCGGTGATCCAAGATGGCATGATATGTCGCATGTCTCCCTTCCCGGGGGACAACATCCGGGAGGTGCCTTTCAACCGGTAGGACCCGGGGGACAACAGAAGCGGGTCAAAATATTCGAGCGCCAAAAAAGGCGGGAAGCCCGCGCAGCCAGGGGAGGTGAACCGGGCGACCCGCGCCCAGATCGCCCAATCAAAACCGAACCCGGCCCCGTGGACTTCTCAAAATATCCCCCAACCGCCAAACTATGGATGGAAAAAGTCGATTCCAAAACCGTTCAAAAGTCAAAGACCATGTATCTCTCAGTCATGCCTGAAGGCTTGAAACCGCCACCTGAGCTTGAAAAGGACCTTCCTAAATACGAAAATACCGCAGATGATGTGTTCCTTCCGCCTCAATGGGTCATAGCACGTGGCCGTTCACTGCGCAAGCGCAAACAAAAACTAGACCGCGCTGTGGCCCGCGAATCCACGGGTAACCTCTCAGGCATAACAAGCGGAGAGAGTGACGTGGAAGGTATGGATCGGCCGCTCAGTCCGGGTAAACAGATGCTGCTCTTCTTTAGAGTTGGCAGTAATTGGAAGGACTTGTCGTGGGTCATCATGGATGGGATTCAGTCGGATTCGGAGACTCTTAGGATGAATAAGGATATTGAGCTGAAGCATCCGGGGTCGCTTACTGAACAGGTGCGTGGATATTGTTAGTTAAGATGCTATGGATATCACGCTTACATGTTTTGATTATTGAGGGATAAATTTATAATTTGCGGGTTTCATTATTGCACGCGTTGCTATGTTAATCCGCGTATCCTCAATCCTTATACATAATTGCACAAGTTCTATTGCTCGTGATTTAAGAAAATGACATTGCATCTCAAGTCTGGACAGGTGATTGTAGTATAAGTGGTATGTTTGATGTATACACTGAGATATACTCGTTTAAAAGGCATTTGATTGTACTGACAGGAAAACACTGTTTGAGAAGCTCTCTTAAAAATGAAACGAAACTTCAAAATTTTAGTTGTTTGTCTTAAATTTGTAGGTCCACGACATGATGCATCGTTGGTGGAAGAAAAAGGGACCCTCGGCGACGATTGAGGAACTCCGACACGCCCTCGATTTCTGCAACATTCCCTATATAGAAGAAGAATACTTCAACCAACTCCAGAAAGAAGGGAGACTTAAGTCTATTACGTCGTTTCATGAGAGCGAGGGTGAGCTGGATGCGTCGGAGATAAGTGATGTTGATCCTGATGTATCGCGGTTGATACAGGTGATGGCATATTCATGTTGCAATTAAAAGCTTTCATGACTTCCATGCTCAACAGAATAAAGTGGGTTTAAAGTGTTTTGAGAAAATCGACACAAAGCATAAAATAATATTATCTACATGTATTTGGATCGTGAGTCATGTTACGGCTTTTAAGTAGTAGCGCACACAGTTACTTTAAATTGTTAGTACTAAATACATGTACACATTCAATTTATGTAATAATTGACCATCTACATGCATCTATTTGCTTATATGATGTAATTGCATGATATATCGATGTCACTCGTTCATGCATGACGTTTCACTAAATCCTATCTAATCCCGTTTGCTATTTTTATCATTAGGAATACGAAGTGCGTTCGCCCAACCAGTCCTTCGACGTTCTCGGTGGCGGCCCCGGAAGCACTTCCGGCGCCCCTCGGGTCGTGAGCGTCGACAATTTACTGCGTCGCATGGAGGACAAAGGCGTCAAGATCGATCGGTCGCGAGTCGAATCGAATTTGTCGGCAGCGAGTCGCGATAGCGTTTTTCAACGTGGCATGAGAGAACGGTGTGTAACTTTTATACGTAAATTGTCATCTGACGTGAATTGTGTGATGTTTACTTGTAATTTTTTAGATTTAGGTTCTAGCATGTAGCGATAAGCGTTTTTCGACGCAAGAGGAGAGAGCGGTATGTAACGATCATCCGTTAACTGCAATCTGACGTGAATTTTGTGGTATTGACTTGAAATGATTTTTATGGAGATCCTAGTATGGGCATCTAAGGAATTGACCAAACTTAAGCTGTTACTCAACTGACAACTCAACTTAGTCTCTTAATATTTTATTATGGTCCCTTCGCGAGCCTTGTGTTCGTACGTTCAAACATAAGTTAACCCTGTTATTTTTTTTACAGGTATGAATCGGGAGGCGATAGTTTCGATGAGTATATGAGTGATGGTGATGTATCGAGACGATCGTTCTTGATTGTACAGCCGCAGCTTAAGCAGGAAGACGTAAGTATAAGAACAAGAGAGCGTGGGCAATGATATATAAATTGTATTTAGGAAATTAAGAGCCCAGTAAGTTAATTCATTAGATACTTTCCAGAAAGGCAACCAAAAATGTCCTAAAGGTATCATTCAAATTCTATGATAGTAAAACAATTACCACAAGCAGATGGCTTTCCGATTTAATATGAAAAAGGAGTTGTACAATTAAAAAGATCGATGCTAAATAATGTAGGCCTAATTAATCTACCGGTAATAAATTTCAATAATTTCTAATAAAAGTATATATTTTCTGTTTTCAGTATAACTACGAGACGCAAATATAACCTGTTACCATGGCAACAAGAAAAGACGATTGTTGAAGTCAAAGCAACATTAGACAATCAATGAAAGCTATTGGGGTTTCCATGGATACACAATGAACCAGGTGCCAAGAGACAATGGCGATAATGAACAATGTCCTTTATTATGTGCTTGCAATAATAAATAGAATAAGTCATCAAATTGTGCAATTGTGGTTAAAGTGAAATACATGTATGAATTGCTTGTTGCTTATCGAGTTTTAGAAAATGTGAGTAAATGATACTGTACATGTTTATATGAATAAGTGAACATGCTATTATTGGGTTTGTGTATGTATGCAAATATTAAGATTTTAGATGGTACAAATAATATTGGTTTTTGTTATATATTGTTGTATTTTAACAAATAATGTGCTTTAACAGCGGGTTTGTTATGGTTTCATATGTGTTTTCTTTTTAAATATTGATAATTACAGGATGATTGTTATATGTTGAAAAGTATAAGAACTATGAAGGCAAATGTATAAATATTGATTTTAATAGTTTTATTAATTCGTTCATGTAAATTATATGGACTATAGCCTAAATATAAACATGAAGTGCAGCATTTAAGTATATACTGATGTGAGTAACAACGAGTAAAAATGCTGTATCAGTGTCAAGTCAATCAAAATGCATTTTTGTGTCAAATTGTATATCAAGCAATTTGTGAATTAGAAAAATAAAATAGCTCTAATTGCGAATCAAATCAAATTGCGAAAAAGGCCAAAAAAGATAAATAATGAATTACATAACCAAGTTACTAATTACAAAACATTCCAGTGTTATATACATATCGTATAACGTTATAGTTTTAAGTTTTTATTTTGAGAGTATCACAATATGACATACAATAAATATGTTCATATTTGTACTGTTATATGTCTTTACTCTACGGGATTTATTTAGCGTAAACTGCCACTTTTGATATAAAACATTCCAAAAGAAATGATATCATGTAAACTATTGTGTGATTTACTTTACATTCCGCGAAAGCATTTGTTAACAGGTTTAACGAAATGTGTTTTTGTGATATTATTTGGCTGATTTAAGTAGTTGTGTTTTTTAGAATACATATTGGCATAAATGTTTACATGTTTTAATCAATGGTCTATCGTAGTGAAATTTAGAAATCTACACTGTATATAGGCTACATATATTACAAGATAGCTATATTTTTATGTGCTTATGAAAAAACTTGAATCGAAATAAATATATTTCTTTATAATTGTTGTTTATATATTCTCTTTAAATTGATAATTTACTCCCTACATCGAAGAAAAAAGTTGCATGGGTGTACAGATATCAGAGCCCCAACTTGTCTTTCAAAAAGTTGCGTGCACTAACTACACTGTACGGTATTAGAGGACAGACGGACAAGCTCAATCCTTTACCCCCACATTTCACGGACGATAGCGAGACGATGATGACCGCTCTTTTGTCGAAAAAAACTTATTTTTTTGCGAGAGAGAGAGAGAAAGCTGTTTTGAAAGATGCTACGACATTCAGTGACATGCAAAAAAAAAAAAAAAAATACAAAAAAGATAAACGAGATCTATTCACAAAGCTATTTTATTACATTAAATCACATTCATTGGAACATTCAATCAAAACGAAATTGAGCAAAATAATAATACTGATACATGTAAATAAAACATTATCAGATAAAATGCACCTGATATAACAACAATACAAAATATAAGTGCATATGTATAAATCTTGGCAACAAGACATCACAAAATGAAAGTCAGAAAAATGATAAATGAAGTATAAATATAAAGTTCAGAGATAGAGTCAAAATACCTTATATTTTATTACACATCTAAACGGAAACCAATAAATAACGTATATCTGACTATAAACCATATCAATATTAATTCCTTATAACAAGCAAAGATACAGGTATTTATAAATGCAACTGCAGATATTTGAATGTAGAAAACACTATTAGCACATAAATGATATCTAAAATATATACATGTAGCAATAATTACATTAAGTGAAATACAATGTAGATTTCCGACAAACATTCAAGTGGACACAGTTGATTTTTGAACACATCTTGGAGTTGAATGGAATTGATAATGAATCGATGGGATGATAGTATATTGCTATTCGAAACAAATATAGACCTATCTACTAGTAAGTTGTTCACTAATTTTAACTGAAGGGTAAGAACTGGTCAAAAAAAATATACATAATTTCGGATAAAACAGTAAATTTTCGTTTATGCGTTTCTATAGGTTTCTAAAGCGTTGGTTCGGATTTTTAACATGAAAATTTCATTATGAAAGAAATCGAGTATAATATGCATGACTACATCAGAGATCACCATGCAAACGTTGTCTATATCTTGTAAATATTCTCTTTAAGAGATCTATAGAGTCCTTTTTTAATTAATGGACACTTTTTACGAACTTTTGACTTTGACTTTGAAAAGGCCAGTCATTTTTATGTCAATCTAAATGATTTTTTGTCTCTGGGTAACTTTATTATTTGACTTTAAGTTCCTAAACATAAAACGAATAAATTCTTTGCGATAAGAATGTGTGGTTAAGTTGAAGCATTGCATTTGAAAAAAAAAAGACTTTTTCAAAAAAAAAAAACGGACACTTGTCGTTATTTTACTTGAATAGGACTATAGAGACATGTTTTTGATTTTACATGTTTTTGGTAATAACGGAAAGGATAAATTAGTTTTATCAAGCTCTTATTTTTCACTACAGAATCTATAGAGTATAGACTTTATCACTTCAAGCACAGTCCATAGCACATGGTCATTTATGTAGTCTAGTTGTGAACTAGAACAAGTCTAGCGGTAAAAGATTTATAATAGGGGAATCAATATTGATCTATCTAGGTTACTGTTTCAAAACACTGTCCCTGAACATATTCATATTGGTTTAATAGCAGGGTATCCATTATATGAGTCAAATTGGAAGTGTCCATTAATTGAGAAACCACTCTATGAGATAGAGAAAGGTACCATGTCAGCGAATGAATAGAAAAACTTTACTTTTGTGACTAGATTGAAAAGCGATAGACTCTAAAGACTCTAAAGATATGTACATGCCGCGTGTACTATAACGCGCGTATACAGTTGAATCTATGCCAAGCCTATATCGAGTCTATATCTACCCTGATCTGATAGTGTTGGGAGGGCGAGCCCTAATTGTTTGGCGATAAAGCCACATTTTGCCTCGTTCTGTCCATGTGGCTTTGTTTCTGTAATATATAGCGAATGCTTTCCTCTTGGTTCGGGTTACACATTGTCTAAGGTCTAGGACGGCTTCTGACATAATATTGTGCGAGTATAGCTACAGGCCAAGAATTAATTGTACTTGTATGTTACTTAAGACTACAGACTTCTAAATTTTTAACTATCAATTAAAGTAATAAATTACAGCTGTAAATCTAAATGAACTTAAGTCACATTAACAACACCGAGAACATGGATTCTATACTAATAACTCAACACATTTAGAAGTAAATTCAAAGTTTTTCGACAAAAATGGTGAAAATTGCACATTTGCTTACAACATCGATTTGTACACTGATGATCCAGATTGATACACTAACAGCATTCTTATGTACAGTATAAATTGCACTTAATCGTGACATCTAGAAAGCTCTCTTCTATGGCAGACACTAAACATTTGCTATCTTGTACGACACTACACATAACGTGCTGATACAGATTAGGTTCACTAACCCTGAGGAGCGCGTTGTGAACATATTGTTGATGACGTCATATTCATCTTCGAGCTGCGAGAAGATCTTGCAG